>CM056506.1:23964795-24117929 GCA_029783415.1 Anisodus acutangulus | reverse complement strand
ATTTAATTACTTTAAAGGACCAATCCAACCAAACTGATTATCTGTAGGATTTTGTTGGGTTCAAAACACATAAGTAAGGCACAATGGAAGTTTAAAAGTTTTGTTTCTTACTTACCCCAATAATAATTCTGGTATGGTTATACAACAATGAAACTTGTAACATAAAACATTTACTTACAAGTTATAATATCTGAAATCTTTGTCTACTATATGGTGCACACGTGATTGCCCTTCCAATTACAAGCTCCAAACTTCAATGTACTTCTCTTTCGGAAAGCTAGGAAATCCGGCAGAGGTTCGAGAGTATATGATTCTAAGTCTCTAAGGCTTAGAATGTTTTCAGAAAATGGTGTGTTGAATAATGAGGTGAATGCCTCTATTTATAGTTGAAAAATAGGTCAAACCGGATTATGGTTTGACCTTGGGCCTGGCCCAAAAATTGAGGCAGAGGCGCCGCGACCCTAGGGTATGGGCGTTGCGGCGCTCGACTTTATTTTTTCATGCATTCTTAATTAAATCCAAAATCTAATTTTGACTTAATTAAAATAATCATTATTCATTTAAATATCTCGATTGTAAATCGAACATTTTAATTACTCTCTCAATACATCCTTAGATCGAAACGGACAATCGACATAGTGTAATCCTACATGCCTTCTCATATCGACATTAATCAAATTAAGGTCTACACGAAACTCCTAGACGGCACCGGAAGACGAACTCAATATGTGAAGTATGTTTACACGAATCCAGTAAACTTAACCTTTATGTGGTAAGATAAAATTCTTTCATTCACGACACACCCGATCAAGCTTAGGATTTGTCAAGTGTCTATCCAAATGGTTTAATCATTGTATCTCATCTATATCAGTTGATAACTAGACCATATTCTAAATATATCCATTGCGTTGGCCAACGACTTAGTCAACCTAATATCACTGAGAATCCGAGTGTTCTCTCGAATATACATCCGATGAATGAATCCTAATCTTGGCTCAACTACCACCTTCAATCCACATCGTAATGTACCCAATACAAGCTGTATCTCAACCTATAAGGCATTTGAGCTTAGGACGAGATCAAAGTACATTACTTTGTAGACAAGGCTAGCATTGACCTCAAGTCTAAGGACTTTTATCTCCCACACGTTGATCATACTTTAGACAAGTATAACAAACAGTATATCAGCAGGGTATACCAATACTTCCAAAGTATCCATGTGTCCATCACGAGTAACCGTTACTCGTAGCAGGTGAGACATACTACATCTTCTAAGGATGTGATGCAGACCACATGTCGACTTATCACATATCATCGATATCCCATTCTCGATGATCATTAGTCGAGGCTATTTTAAGAGTTATGCTCTATCATTAATATCTCACTCTATTAATGACAACGTAAGCTCAAGGGATGCACATTAATGAATAATTACAAACAATCAAATAATAATTCAATAATTGCAAATGCCAAAATATTAATCCCCATTAATAATAATATGAATGTTTATAAAGTATATTTGTCCTAATGCAGATTGTCTCTAGGACATAAATATACTTTCATTATCGACCAAAAAACAGTTGTACATTATTAATGTACAATGGCATTACAATGAGGGGGTCGTTGCAAACTTCCTATCCATGAGATGTGCGTATTAGTTCGGCTATTTTAAAGAAATAAATTTACAAGTCTTTAATTCAATTAAGATTGTAGGAGAAATTCAATTAATTTTATTGTGGTGGACGTTAAGTATTGTTCTATCATTAATACACAAAGAAAAGAATAGGATGGGTATAAATCAATATGCTGAAATTAGATTGAAAATAAATAAGAAGAGGAGCCAAAAATATTAAAAGTGTCGAGTTGAAAATGAAATTGTCTTTAACATGAAGTGCTTTATCCTTAAAGTAGAATCTTCCAGCAAAAATTCGAATTAATATGAAGTGCTTTATCCTTAAAGTAGAATCTTCTAGCAAAAATTCGAATTAATCGAGCATCAAAGAGAATGCATGACACCATAGTAGAAAACAAAAACAAATAGATTGTAGGAGTAATTGAAGTAATACAACCAGAGTTGTGGTGGGGTGATTAGGTATAGGCTCGAGTCCTGAAAATAGAATTATTTCTAATTTTAAAATAAGTTTTTTTGCATAAATTTAAATTAATCAAACATCAAAATAGATACGCTATATACCGAATGGAAAAACAAAAATGGGGATAAAAATGATGGGGCACTATGGGTGTACGAGCTTTTAGGATTGCAATCATCCTCACGTGGTTAGATGGGGCCAATCCTCTTGATTATGCAAGGTTAATAGAATTACCGAAGTACCCCAAAAAAGAAGAAAAAGAAGAAGAAAAGGTGTAAAGGAACAAGATTAATAGTGGGGACAGTACGACCAATAATTAAGACAAGGAACTACCACCAATTTTAAATGAAAAAATGACAAATCAAATGAAGCATTATTTCTCATAAATAAGACCAAAATGCATGTTTACATAAAGAAACTTGAGAAAGGGCCGATTATAAGGTCTTAAAATTATGGTGGAGGTGTAAAATTGAACCACGGGGTTATCCGATAAAAAACTGATGTCAAAATCTTTAATATATTGATCAGAATGTTATTTTTTTCCTTCTAATTACAAGTTGCATAGATATTCATTGTCCAATGCAATCAAGAGCGACAAAGGGGCTAATAATCCTGGGAGCAAGGTTAAAGAATGGTAGATAATTTATTCACATATATTCAAATCTTTATACACAGTTATTCGATACATATTGTTGGGTCCGGGGCTACGGATAAGCAAGAATATGTAAGAATAAAACAGTAACAGCTAAAGCAATTAAAACAGTTTCTGGATGTTGCCTTCAGTAGTGTGTCAACATCTGAGGCAACATTGTGATAAAACAGTTATAAACCTTTATAGAGTAAATGCAACGAAAAAGTAAAGAGACACAAGGTTTATATTTTCAAGGGTATATATTAATATATCCCTTGATGGTCAATGACCAAAGAATTGTATAAATTATATACAATTACAAATGAATTTCTTTTTACAAGATTGAACAATAAATGCGAAAAAGAAATTACAAACAAAAATGAAGTCGCAGATGACTTCAGCCTAAAGTTAAAAGATCTAAAAAGATAAATACAACATCTTCATTACTATTGCTTGAAATATATGCTTGATCTAGAATCGAGCAAAGCAGTAGTAATGTGGGACTAGATGTTGTTATACAACTTTAGGCTAAGTGTGTTGATCCAGCTTTCTAAGGTGAATATCCGAGAGCTCTCTTGGTAATTCTTCTCGTTCAATTCGGATATCGATACTGGAAGTTCCCTTCTATTTATAGTGTGGAACTTCCTTGAAATCCTCATTTGGTTGGTTGCGGAATTTGAGTAAAGAAGGCTTGACTTGGACCGGTTCTTGCTCCTTCAAAAGCTCAACGTTCTGGACTTGGTCTTCACGCTGCTTCCTCTCCAAGCTTTGACTGTTTCTTTTACCACGTTTTAAACACAACATCATTATTAGTTTGCCTATGTCATTTTTTACTCACAGTAACACAACCTGTTTTGGCCGGAAGAATAGGCAAAATCGTTACAGAGATGTTGTCAGGAATGTTGTCACAACATCGCAGGCAACATTCTTATTTTCATAAGATGTTGTCCTGAGCATTTACAGATGTTGTCACAACATCCATCCAACATCAACAATCTCCCCCTTTTTGCCTTTCTTCACAAAACTCCATACGAAGCGAAAATGACTAGGATACTGATTCCCGATGTAGTCCTTACATTCCAAGAATCAGTAGGATCAGTGTTATGCTCCCTTAATCTGCAAAGAGCAAATTTCAAGCGATGTTGTATCGATGATTTGATCGGATAGGAGTTATGTTCGTTAGTCGTGACTTACTTACAGAATCTGCGTAATCAATCTGATAACCATTCATAACAATCCACATCAGGCAAACATATATAAACGGCTTTTGAAAGCGAATACAATGTCTGCAAGAACAGACCAAATGTCTCAAAGTAAAAAATACAAACACAAATAATATTTCGAATGTCAGTAATGTCAGTATAGTCCACTATTCAAATAAATATTCATCATTGAATCAACACTCCATCAGCATAATCATCCTTGACTAGAGTAATCAAGTCACAATAGCTTCCAGCCGCTTTTTGTGAACAATCACTCTGTGCAACACCATCTTCATCTCCATGGCTTCAGAAGTAGTTAGCAATCAAACATCTCACCTCCTCCTCGCATCATTACCGCACTTTATCGCAGCCTCCCTCGTCTGCTCGCTTCAAAGAAAGAACATCATCGCAGCCTCTATCTATCTCGCTTCAAAGACGAGATCAACATCATCTCCCCCTTTTTGTGAAGAAAGTAAGCCCATGTAATAGTTCATGGATCGCACTAGTTCTTGAATTTGTCTGTCAAGTTCAACAATGTGCTGTCGTAGCCAGTCTTTGGACATTGGGACCTGTCCTTGAGCAATGTTGCCAGGAATGTCGGCAACATCATTTGATGTGTTAGTGTCCCATTCATATTTCTTCCAGGGCAGGTCAATAACCCTGTCCCTGCTGTTAACAACTGCTCGTTGTACTGAGTAAACCTCTAAGGATGGACTCAGTTTTTCTCATTTTGGAGTCTTAAAACCTTGGTTAAGCAGGATTTGAAAAATCAAGGCGGGGTATGGAAGGGCAGAGTTGCTTTGTTTTTCTGCCAAGTTGACAACATGGTTGAATATAAGTGTTCCTAAGTCAACTTTCTGATTCCTTCCAATCTTAAAAAGCAGTGATGCTTGATCAAGGGTCACTACTGTCTCGTTGAGAGAGGGTAGCCAGTTGTATATAGCAAGTTTGTGCAAAGTGGCAAACAAGATAGTGAGTTTCGACACAGGGCTGCGAGGAACCCAAACAGTGATGAAATTCCCTGTAAGGTACTTGATTATTGAATTGAGTTCCTCCACAGTGGAGTTTGGTTGAGGTTCGCTTTTACTAATAATTATCCCAAGGGTGGAGTTGATGATATTAGGTGTAAAATTATATACCTTGTTATATAGGTACACTTTTCCAAATTTCTTTGAGGTTGTGTCCTTAACAGCAAGCATCAGATTAGCATAGAACACCATAATCACATTCTCACAATAAGGATTCTTACCAGATACAGAGCTTAAGATGTTTCGACTACTTAAGAAATCAACTAAACCATTTTTGGAGAATGAAGTTAGGTCAATCACCTTCTCGCCTCTAACTCCTCTATTCTTAAACCAATTCCAATTGCTGGAGCATGATTTAGTTTGAAACATGGAAGAGTAAGGAATTACCTCAGAATCTGTTTCAGATTCTATGTATACTTGTTCGGATGAGGTGGCTGCAGGTGTTGCCTCGGATGTTGGGGCAACATAGTTTGGGTCCATTTTCTCGTCTGTTGCCTTTGATGTTGAGGCAACATATTTATCAAAATTCCAGTATGTTCTATGGACCCCTTTAGGAATGAAGTTTCATAGAGGTGTGTCATCAGACATCTCTTCTTCTACTTTTTCCTTCTTAGATTCTGCTTGTGGATTGGAAGTCGATGGAGCTTCGGAGGAACTGGGCTCACTGAAATTGGTGTCAGTGTTGCTTCCTGTGGTAGTATCAACAGGAAAAGTCGACTCTTCCCTAGATCTTTTGGCAGACTGGTATTCACCGAATTGGTTTTCGAAAACCCTCTTTGACCTTTGCGTCGGAAATGTCGATTTTGAGGCAAGGTTCGAGAAATCAGATGTTGCATCAACATCGATTGGGTTTTAATTATCGCCTGGATAGCTCACCTGTAATGGCTTATCTTAATCAAGCAGGATCATAGCCTGTGTGCAGTCCTCCTCGACAGGTCTCAAGCCATTAATGGAAGTATAATGCTTGTAAACCTTGTTGTTATTTGCTGGACTAGTCGACATTGGAGAATAATCTGTGGTGTTTGTTGATTTTGGGGACACGGACATGGGAGAGGCTTTTGAAGGATTAGGCGTGTTGGAGAAGCTTTGGGTTTTGAGAAATGACGGTGTTGTTTGAGCTACCATGGTTTAATAGGTTGGTAGTTGGTTGATGTGACAATTCCAAGACAAAAAATGGGAGATTTTATTATGGCAAAGTATACTTACACTTAAACTCATTTTCCTTAAATTTAGATTGTATAGAATAATAAAAACTCTTTACACACATAAAATAGGATATCATAGCACATATCATCATTTTTTTTAAAAACGGTCATCCAGAATTTTTGGACTTCCAGTTAAAAATAGAGACTTTGTAAATACCAAAAATATGAATAAAATAAGATAAACCGGTTTGATCAATGTACTGGAACACGATGTTGTTGATGATATTGGCAACATTTCAAAGTTAAACAAGCATTATTAGACTCCAAGAATTTTCTGATTTGGGAGATAATATTTCCGTACATGTTCCCTATGAGACTGATCGCTGGACTAATGTAACATTTTACCATTGTCCTTAATCAACTTAGTTGAACACATACAGATTAAAAAAATATTGAGGAATTTTCAACCTTTTTGAACACGTGGTACTCCTATAGAATAGGAACGATACCAATCTTAGAGCTTTGTTCTTTTTGTATACATCCAAATCTTTTAGTAGAGGCTTCGCCTTCATATCTTGTCCTTTTAGAGTCATGCTTGAATCTTTTTTCTTTTCTTTTTTTTTAAAAATGCAACATCACTACAACACTTATCATGCATATTGACTCAACAGTAAATGTTACCTAGAATGTTAGGATAATATTTCGGACAACATCTACCTAGTCTGTCTTATTTTCAAAGAAAACAGAGACCAAGAGATTTTTTCAAGCTAGAAAATCTCTCATGATTTAAAGGTTTGGTAAAAATATCAGTCAGTTGAAAAAGAGTATCAACATGTTCGATTTGAACTAGTTGTTTTTCCACTAAGTCTCTCAAAAAATGATGTCTTATGTCTATGTGCTTTGTACGTGAATGTTGAACTGGATTTTTGGAAATATTAATAGCACTCAGATTATCATAGTACAAAATCATGGAGTTATTAGATATGCCATAGTCATCTAGCATATGTCGTAACCAAATCAGTTGAGCACAACAACTTCCGGTTGCCACATATTCAGATTCGGCAGTCGAGAGTGATACACAATTTTGTTTACGACTGTACCATGAGACTAGATTATTGCCAAGATAGAAACACCCACCACTAGTGCTTTTTCTATCGTCTACATCACCGGCACAATCCGAGTCACTATATCCTATTAGATTAGGATTAGTGTCTTTGGAGTACCAAATTCCCAAGTCACTTGTACCGGCAACGTATCGAATGATACATTTCACTTCATTAAAATGAGATACCTTGGGACTGGCTTGGAACCTGGCGCAAACACATACGCTAAACATGATATCGGGGCGACTGACAGTAAGGTATAGAAGGCTACCTATCATAGATCGGTATAATGCTGGGTTAACATCTTGTCCAACATCGTCTTTACATACCTGTTGCGCAGAGCCCATTGGAGTCTTCATGTGTTTAGCATTTTCCAGACCAAATCTCCTAATAATATTCTTGGCGTATTTGCTTTGAGATACAAAGATCCCATCTTCATTCTGTTTAATCTGCAAGCCTAAGAAAAATGTTAGTTCTCCAATCATGCTCATCTCAAATGTTGTCGACATTGCTTCGACAAAAGACTTTACTAGAGATTCTGTAGTCGAACCAAAAACAATATCATCAACATAGATTTGAGCTATTATTACATCTACACCGTGTCTTTTAATGAATAATGTTATGTCAGCTTCTCCACGGGTAAAACCAAACTCAACAAGGAAGTTAGTTAGACGACCATACCATGCACGTGGTGCTTGTTTTAGTCCATACAAGGCTTTCTTGAGCTTGTACACATGATGTGGATGGTGAGGATCCTCAAATCCCTTTGGTTGTTCAACATAAACTTCTTTGTCCAAGTATCCATTGAGAAAGGCACATTTAACGTCTATTTGGTGCAAGGTAATCTTTAGATAGCAAGCAATAGCAAGAAGTAACCTTATTGACTCAATTCTAGTCACAGGAGCGATGGTCTCGTCATAGTCGATACTTTCTACTTGTGTATATCCCTAAGCAACAAATTTAGCTTTGCTCCTGACAATCTTCCCTAACTCATCTGATTTGTTTTTGAATATCCACTTGGTCCCAATAACATTTGTGTTGTTGGGTTGTGATACCAAGTCCCAAACCTCATTTCGGGCAAATTGTTTAAGCTCTTCTTGCATGGCTTGAATTCAAAAATTATCTTTTAATGCTTCCCCAATATTTTTAGGTTCCAAAGTAGATGTAAGACAAAAGAGACTTACATGTTGATATATGGTGGACATGCACACATACCTTACCATTTCTCGATAATTTACTGGCTCTTTCTATCTTGTACGCCTCTCCTCAAAAACTCCCCCTATCACCTGGTCGGGTGGATGGTTTCTTCTAATCCTCGATGAAGGGTCTCTTCTCACTTGATCATTCAGTTCAGTAGTAGATTCCTCCTCGATTTCGTCCCATGTGTTCTCTTTTTGAGGTTCAGGTGTTTCTTCTGATGTTGGGACAACATCTGGGACTACATCTGTTTCTTCTGTGGGTTGCTCATCTTCAACTGTAACCACAATGTTATTTTTTGAAGATCTACCAGATATATCCAGTAGGTCATCGAAAATAACATTGACTGATTCTTGTATGGTCTTTGTCCGAAGATTGTATATTCGATAAGCATGGCTATTCTGAGAGTAGCCAACGAATATTCCCTTGTCACTCTTAGAGTCAAATTTGGCCAGTTTATCTCTGTCATTAAGAATATAGCACACACACCCAAAGACATGAAAGTACCGCACTGTATGTTTCTTTCCATTTAACAGTTCATAGGGTGTCATCTTGGTCCCTAGCCTTAAATAAATTCTATTAGTTATGTGACATGCCGTGTTCAAGGATTCTGCCCAAAACCTTTTTGACAATTGCTTAGAACTTAACATAACTCTAGCCATTTCTTGTAGAGTTCTGTTCTTTCTCTCGGCAACCCCATTTTGTTGTGTTTTTTGTGCCGAAAATTCATGGAATATGCCTTTCTTTTCGCAGAATTTTGCAAAGATTTGATTTTCAAACTCCTTTACATGATCAGATCTAATTCTGAAAATCGAAGAACAAAACAGATTTTTAATCCTAGAGTAAAGTGTTCTAAACATCTCAAAGGTTTGTGATTTTTCTTTTAAAAAATAGATCCAAGTGAATCTGGAAAAATCATCTACTATCACATAAGAATATCTTATTCCTCCTAGGCTATCTACCTCGATTGGACCCATAAGATCCATATGCAATAATTGGAAACAATGAGACGTACCTGAATGTTGTCCGTCACGTTGGACAACATTATGAGAGACTCGGGTCTGCTTTCCTTTCAAACAATCTTCACACAGTGTTTTATCTTTTGGATCCAATCTGGGAATGCCTCTGACAACTTCAAATGATATCAGCTTCTCCAAGGTGCCGTAGTTGACATGTCCCAACTTTTGATGCCAAAGTGTCAGGTCACCTACCTTTGCGGAGTTGCAAAACTCTTGTCTAAAGACTAGGTAGCAATTATCTCCCGTTCGGATTTCTGACATGACACATTTTTCTGCAGAATCTGTAACCTTGCATCCAAGCTTGTTGAATTTTACCTCGAGATCATCATCACATAGTTGGCTTATGCTAAGAAGATTAGCAATCAAACCTTCTACATGAAGAACATTTTTCAAGGCTGGTACATCCGGAACATTAAGAGTTCCTTTACCAATTATCTTACTCTTACTTCCCCCTCAAAAGGTCACGTATCCTCCATTGAATGCTCCACACTCCTCCAATAGGCTTTTGGTACCTGTCATATGACGTGAGCGGCCACTATCGAAATACCAAGACCCTGTAATGTTAGTACACAAAGCAGTTATGCACACATTACATTTCAGATTCAATTTGGGTACCCATTCCTTTTTCTTCCTTCTGCTTTCAAGCAGGTTGCTTTGAATGTTGTCAGTGATGTTG
Organism: Anisodus acutangulus; assembly: GCA_029783415.1. NCBI lineage: Eukaryota > Viridiplantae > Streptophyta > Magnoliopsida > Solanales > Solanaceae > Anisodus > Anisodus acutangulus. Next base: position 24,107,838 of record CM056506.1, on the reverse strand, counting down.
GGCAACATTGCTGACGACATTTTAGGCAATATCTTGAGAGCAGAGTTTTGAAGTTTGTAGCAGTAGGGCATAAGATGTCCTAAATTTTTACAGAAGCTACATGCAAACTTCGATCCAATTTTAGTGATCTGAGAGTTGCTCGTGTTTTCTTTGACAAATTTTATCCTCTCAATTTGACTATGAATTCTGGAAGTATTTGTTTTGCTAGGAGATTGGTACCCAAGTCCAGCCCTTGTAGGATTATTGAAGTTTAATATTTCATCCAGTTTGGAGGTTCCCATGTTGAGCCTTTGAAAGGTGGTCTCAGCTACGTTCAGTCGTGCACGAATCTTACCAAGCTCTAGGTCCTTCTTGGTAAGTACCACCTCTAATCGGTTGATTGTGCCTTTCAGATTGCTATTCTCAAGAGTCAATAATTTTGCTTTTGAGTCTAGTTACTCAGATTCAATGATTAAGGCTTTACACAGATTTTGTAATTCCTTTATTACGCCGTCTTTGGAGTCAACTAGATCCAAATTTATAGCCTCAGATGAAGAAATAAATCCACTAAAACAATTTACATCAGAATAGTCAAAGTATACATACCTCTCTGATGTTGAAGACATTCCATATGTTGAGTAGACAGTGAATGTTCGAACATGACTGCCAGCATTGCATGTGGTTCTTCTTCTTGATCTCCTTCCTCCTCTTCGTTCTCATCATCACTGAGAGTTACCCACATAACCTTACCAATTTTTCTAAGGGTGTTTGCACACTCATTAGCATAGTGTCCCCAACCGAGCATGCATGATACTGCACTCCCTCGAGTTGCTTGGGATTGAAATTGGTACTATCGGAGTTAGATTTCCTCAGTGGATTGTGATTTCTTTGCTCAGAAGGTGACCTATTCGGCTGTTTATTGAAGAGTGGGTTTTGATGTTGTTTGTATTTAGCCTTATTGCGATCAATGTTGATCTTTCTCACCATCGAATTGAATCGACGAGTAAGTAAGGCAACAGTTGCACCATTTCCCAGTTCCTCAAAGTTTTCTTCCTCGTTTTCCAATTCAGTTTCAGAGGTTTGTCCTTGGAGTGTCAAAGTATTGTCTTTATACAGATCTTTTTGGCTCTTCATGTTCATCTCATATGTTTGAAAGATGTTCATCAAGGCATGTAGATCCATAATAGCAAGATTATGAGCCTCTTCAATAGCACAAATCTTAGTATTAAACCTTTCAGGAAGAGATCTGAGAGCTTTATCCACAAGTGGTGTGTTGGTTAAAGGAGAACCGAGCACTTGACACTGATTAGCAATGTCAATTAACTTTTCAAAATAGAATTTTATGTCTTCAGATTCTTCCATCCTTAAGCGTTCGTATTGGCTCAAAATCATGCGAAGCTTTGTACGTCGTACACTTGAGGTACCTTCACAATAAGTTTGTAAGGTATCCCAAGCATCCTTGGCTGTAGTACAATTCTGAATTAGTTTGAACATATAGAAATCTACCCATCCAAATATCGCATTTAGGGCCTTTTCATTGAAGCTCGCATTGTTGATCTATTTCGCGGTCCATTCAGATTCGGGTTTGGTAAGTACATCACCATCCTCGTCTGCTGGGTACTTGGGAATCACATAGCCTTCGGAAACTGATCTCCAAGATCGAACATCAATGGATTTGATGTGCGAACGTAGTTGGATTTTCCAATAGGTATAGTTAGTTCCGTCAAGAATTGAAAGTCTACCAACGTTTTGTATAGCTGAGTCCATAGTCGTAATATTCAGAATCAAACACTTATTGTATCAAGTGTTGGCTCTGATACCACTTGTTGGGTCCGGGGCTACGGATAAGCAAGAATATGTAAGAATAAAATAGTAACAACTAAAGCAATTAAAACAGTTTCTGGATGTTGCCTTCAGTGTTGTGTCAACATCTGAGGCAACATTGTGATAAAACAGTTATAAACCTTTATAGAGTAAATGCAACGGAAAAGTAAAGAGACACAAGATTTATATTTTCAAGGGTATATATTAATATATCCCTTGATGGTCAATGACCAAAGAATTGTATAAATTATATACAATTATAAATGAATTTCTTTTTACAAGATTGAACAATAAATGCGAAAAAGAAATTACAAACAAAAATGAAGTCGCAGATGACTTCAACCTAAGGTTAAAAGATCTAAAAAGATAAATACAACATCTTCATTACTATTGCTTGAAATATATGCTTGATCTAGAATCTGAGCAGCAGTAATGTGAGACTAGATGTTGTTATACAACTTTAGGCTAAGTGTGTTGATCCAGTTTCTAAGGTGAATATCCGAGAGCTCTCTTGGTAATTCTTCTCGTTCAATTCTGGATATCGATACTCTGAAGTTCCCTTCTATTTATAGTGTGGAACTTCCCTTGAAATCCTCACTGGTTGGTTGCGGAGGCTGAGTAAAAGAAGGCTTCAGCTTGGACCGGTTCTTGCTCCTTCAAAAGCTCAACGTTCTGTACTTGGTCTTCACGCTGCTTCCTCTCCAAGCTTTGACTGTTTCTTTTACCACGTTTTAAACACAACATCATTGTTAGTTTGCCTATGTCATTTTTTACTCACAATACCACAACATGTTTTAGTCGGAAGAATAGGTAAAATTGTTACAGGGATGTTGTCACAACATCGCAGGCAACATTCTTATTTTCATAAGATGTTGTCCTGAGTATTTACAGATGTTTTCACAACATTCATCCAACATCAACACATATTATAGCAGATATCAGATGAAATAATTGAGGTGCAATAAACATGGGTAAATATACGTTACATTACTGAGTTCAACTAATAATTATTAAATTCAAACAATTGATCTGACAACTTTAAATATTAAATTCATTAAATTTAAATGCTAAATCTAACTTTGCATATACACGACACCGTGTTATAAAAACAGTATTCATTGTTCTACTTCTATTTCTGAAGAAACAAAAGGAAAAAAGCATAGAAATTGTAGTAGCACTAGAAACATTTGGACAAAATTCAAAGATCAATACGAAGTACAAAAGTGAAAAAAGCAATATGGAAGCATGCCACCTTGTTTCTTTGTCTCTTTGTAGTTTGTAGTGGCAATTTTATACTAACGTTCTTTTCCCACTTTTCAATAAACTTTGATACAATAGACAAATAATTATGTCACTAGCTACGTTTTTCGTATCCTGCAGGTACTTAAACCATTAAAATAACCTTCAATAATTTATTATACACTATTGAAAGTATTTGAAAATTGAAATACAGGAAAAGAAATAAAATCCATATAAAATGGACCATATTTTACTCCCTTTCATTCCCATTATACTTCTATGATTTATATCACTTTTCTCTTTACAACAACTCATTGGCGGAGCCATGTTACCGCAATGGTTCATTAATTTCTTTTGTTGAAAAATTATATTATATATATATAATTAAAATAATTTTTTTATATATAGTAAATATTGAATTCATTTAATTTTGTTATATTTTTAAATTTTCTTAGTAAAGCCATTGCTTATATATGATGGTCTTTATTGTCGTGCGTATATGTTTGTTTTTTTCCCTTTAGTTAATGAGTAGTGGTATATCTTGTTGGTTGGGATTTGTCAATTCTAAAGAAAATGGTCCAAAGAGGCAAAGGATACTTCGTGGAGTCCTCTTTCGTTTTTAGGAGTGTTATATTCCAATTTGTGGGCCTTTATTCTCAACGTGCCATCACCAACAAATGCTCTGGGATTTTCAATAAGAACGTTTAGAATATTATCCCTTCAATATCTTTACCCTTTCCAAAGAGAGGTTGAGTAACAAGTATGAAATATGTATATTATATTATATAGAGTTCTTTACTTCTTCCTAAATATTACTCCATCCGTTACATTTTGTTTTTCATATTTTGACTTGACATCAAATTTTAAAATAATAAAATTTTTAAAATTTATAATCTAAAAGTATAATAATATTGTAATTGTGTTGCTATAATGACTGTTGAAACTAGGGATTTTAAACATATCATAATATTTATGCGTTTATAACAGTTTTTCATTAAGAAAATATAAAAATATGATAATTCTTTTAAATGAACTAATAAGAAAATAGTGTCGAACAAAGTAAAATGAAGGAAGTACATATGAGATAAATGTAGTACTCTATATGTTTAATTTGTCTGTCTTAGTTTAATCGGATAAAATTTAAGAAAGTCTGAGAATCTTTGAATCTTCTAGTAGTAAATTAAAGAAGTGTATAACATACAAAAATGGTCACAACGATACTTTTGGGACAATACTTTGTGCCTATGATATACAAAAAGTGTATAACATACAAAAATGGTCACAATGTTCGATAATAACATTTCGTTGGATCATGGGACTGTTGGGTCTGACTTGTCGTTGGGTATGTGGATGTGAGGCAGTAGTAGGGGTGGTTGGTAACTGGGTTGCTGGAGGGTTTTGATGGGTTTCCTAGTCTGATGTGAAGCCGGTGTAGTTGGACTCACTGGTGAAAAGGGTGGTGGAGAATTGACTGCAGATGTTGCGCTCGATTGGCTGGCCCAGTAGGTGTGTTTGTGGTGTTATTAGGCAGTTGGGATGCAGTTTGAGGTTGAGTGTTTGGACTGGCAGAAGGCATTTGCATTTGAGAAATTAGATACTGTGATGGATTATCGTTATCTAAAAAATCATGTGCAAAGGATAAAGGTGTGTGTATTTTTGAGAAGGGGAATTGATTTTCATCAAAAATCACGCGTCTTGAGATGATTATTTTTCTGTTTGATATGTCATAACACTTGTAACCTCTATGATTGGTAGGATAACCTAAAAATACACATGCAGTGGACCTTGCTTGTAATTTATTAATTGAGGTAGATGGGAATAGAGGAAAGCAAAGACAACCAAAGACTCAAAGATGAGAGTAGAGTGGATCTTTCTTGTAGAGAATTTGGATTGGGGAGTTGTAACTCAAGACTTTTCTAGGAAGAATGTTGATGAGGTAAGTTGTCATTTCAAGGGCATGATGCCAAAATGGGGGTGGCATTGAAGAGTGTGCAAGCAAGGTTCTAACCATGTTATTGATAGTTTTTATTTTTCTCTCCGCTTTGCCATTTTGAGATGAAGTACGAGGACAACAAAATCTAAATTGCATCCTATTTAGATCACAAAGGTTTTGGAATGGGCCATTAATCTCAACCATTGTCACATTGAAATTTTTCGATGTCTCTCTCAAATTGAGTTTTATTAATGCTTTAAATTTTAAAAAGATGGAGTAAACTTGAAACTTTTTAGCTATGGGATAGGTCCAAAGAAAATACTATAGTCATCTAGAAATAAAGTATAATAACGGTGACCCGAGGAACTTAAAAGGGGTGATGTCCAAAGATCACTGTGAATTATATCAAATGGCAAATAAGTAAATGACAAAGAGTTCTTAAATGGCAACTTAACAAGTTTACCAAGGGGACAAGACTCATAAAAAGTTTTACGGGTCGTATTACAATTTATTAAATTTTTGCTACGGAGGGAATTAAAAATAGCGGCTCTGGGATGACCAAGCCGATTATGCTAAATACTAGGCGACAAAGTTATAAAAGCAGAGGAAAAAGCTGAAGATGCCATTTTGTCGTGGATTTTGGGAATGATGTTGTGGCCACGGAGTAGTGGGGTATGGGCATGGTCGTTACCAATGTGGTGGAGCCCACGCCGATGCCCAAGAAGGATAGGTGAAGGGGTGATGTTGTGGCTATGCCGGTGAATGTTGTTGGTTGTTGCGGCCTGCTCCGTCGTTGTTTCGGCCTCCCCCATGGTTGCCGTTGTTCTGGCCTCTGCCGCGATTCCACTTATTTTTGCCCCGGTGATTGTTGTTGTTCCAGTTCTGAGAGATCTGACCCTGTTAGACATTATGATTCACTGCAATTTCATCGGAGGAAGTCGAATAGACAAACATAGTAGTACTACCTGATTCTCGTGCTGCCCTCTTAGCCATGCTCATCTCCTCCAATGTTAGCATTGAACGAGCCTTAGCAAAGGTTGGAAGAGGATCTTGTTGCTGGATTAATGTGACAAATTTGCTATATGCATCGGTCAAGCCTGCAATTAGTCGTAATACCAATCTCTTATTCGATACTGAAGCACCCACATTTGCTAGTTTGTCAGCGAGGGTTTTGAGTCTCGTACAGTAGGCGCTAACATTGGGAAAGGCAGTGAGTTCAGTTTGTGAGAATTGGCTCTCAAGGTGAACAACCCTTGAGTTCTTGTTGTCTTGGAATAATTCAGCGAGCATGTTCCAAGCAGCCATAGTCGTGTCATCCGCAACGAGAATCGTCTCAAGAAGATCATTTGATATTGTTTCGTAGATCCATTGGAGAACAATCACATCAAGACGAGCCCAGTGCTCTTAGTCAGTCGCTAGTGATGTTGTTGGATTGGGATTTTCCTTTGGTTAGATAATATGATCCAACACTTGGTATCTCGAGCATGATTCTTGAACAGGGTTGCCCAAGAATTGTAGTTGCTAGATTCTAAGTCCAACATGATTTTAATGAATGTGGAGACGTTGGAGACAACAACATCAGGGTGGAATTTGGGTTGCTCGGCCATGATTATGGTGACGGAAGAGGAAGGATGTCAGGAAATTGGAGATGGTGGTTGCGGCTAGGAGAAGGAAGAAGGGAGAAAGAAGCCTAAACCTAGTCTGATGCCATGAAGGAAGGTAATCCGTGTCTCTTCTCATTGATTTAGAATGCTTAATATACATGGATACAAGCATATGTTAGGGCTACATGTTAGGATAGTATTTGGGGATATGTTGGGCTGATTTACATGGATAGAGATTGGGTATATCTTGGCTGATTTACAGGAATATTAATCTAATTAAATATAATTGATTTGATTTACAAGAGTATTTACATATATTCTATTAGGTACTTCCATGTCGTCATAGTTGAAAATAATATCATTTGAATTTTGTAATTTTAAACATGACATGTAAGATATTAAAATTAAGAGTTACTATTAATTATTAAATGTGAAAAATTATATTTTTCTTCAATTTTTTTTAAAAATAATAAAGATAAATTGAAATAGTGAAAATACTATCCTTGGTCCATTTTACTTGTCATGGTTATAAAAAATAATTGATCCAAAATACTTGTTATTTAATAAAATCTAGATAGAATCAGTTACTTTTTTTCTATCTTAGTTTTATTTTAATAAATATGGAAAAAAATTAATATGATGAAAATAATTTAATTATAATAAGAAAATAAATAAAAATAATATAATCAAATTATTTTTTAATTAATAATTTTTTTAAAAGCCTGTAAATAACATACATTAAAATGGACGGACTACACCAAGTAACTATTTTGGTGAAGATGGATTGGGGAATGGAGAGGCAATTAATGCAAGAAGAATAAAGCATAAATAAACATGAGATTGAAGAAATAGGCATCCCTTAAATTTGGCATCAGCTGATATGTATACTCTTTAATTTTAGATGGGCATAAATTCAATTAAATCTTCCGTTGAATACTTTAATTTATAAAATAATCATCTAAATTCATATTAGTGTCAGGTAATCATTTATGTTGAAGCTAAATTTAAGTGCGTGTTTACTTAATATGCCGAAGAAATACGAATGAATTTCCATACAGTAAAACCTCTATAAATTAATAACCTTGGGATCATGAAATTTTATTAATTTAGAGAGATATTAATATATCGATAAATTAATATTTTATTAATTAACAGAGAGACTTTTTAAATTCAGCAAATTTAGTACATACATATGTATTGAAAATAAATTAATTCATATATGTTTCATTGATTATATTCATGCACCAACCAATTCTTTGTAACTAATTAAATATATTCATGTATAATATCAATTCATTGTATACAATTAACTATTATATTCATGGACGCATGTATCAATTCATTGGAATTACTTAAATAATGTATACATGTTTACATTAATTCGTTGCACTTAAATAACTATTATAGTCAATTAAATATATTCATGAATGATGAATGAAACATATACTATATAAATCTCAATATGGAAATAAAATAATTCATAACACCCAACCATGTCTTCTCATCTAAAAGGCATCGCAAAATCATCCATGAATGATCAAATGCGTAAAACATTATGTGAGTATAAGAGAGACCATCCCACATGCACTCAAAAAGATTTACAAGAGTGGGTTGATGAAAAATATCGTTTGAAAGTTAGTCAAGGTACAATATCAAACACTCTCAAGAGATCATCGGAGTACCTTTCAGCCAACTTTGAGAAGGGTGGGGATATTAAGCGACACAAATCGGTGAAATATCCAGATATGAAGAAGGTTCTTTATGCATGGTTTCTTCAGTACCAAGATCGAGTCAACATGACCGGAGAGCTTATTTTGGAGAAATCAAAGGATATAATGAAGCTTTTGCATCCTCAACACCCTCATGAACATCAATTTTCTCAAGGTTGGCTTGAAAAATTCAAGGTAAGACATGGTATTAAATCATTCCGTCACTTTGGAGAAAGTGGTTCGGTTGACACGCAGGACATGAAAATGAAACTGGAGGCTATAAGGGAGAAAATAAACCAATTTCCCATTAAAGATGTTTTTAATTTGGATGAAACAGGTCTGTTTTACAGGTTACAAACTGATCACTCTTTTGCAACCAAGCAACTTGAGGGAAGAAAGCAAGACAAAGAGAGGCTTACAATTGTTATTTGTTGCAACGAGGATGGTTCGGAAAAAATTCCTTTATGGATTATTGAAAAATATGCAAAGCCACGTTGCTTCAAAAATATCAACATGAGCAGCATCAATTGTCATTATCGTGCCAACAAGAGGGCATGTATGACTAGTGTGCTTTTTGATGAATATGTTCGCTGGTTTGATCACAAAATGAATGGCAGAAGAATCTTGTTGATGGTTGACAATTGTTCAGCCCATCCAAAAAATATTGAAGGGTTACGGAATGTTGAGTTATTTTTTTTGCCACCTAACATGACATCAAAGATTCAACCATGTGATGCATGAATAATTAGAGCTTTCAAGATACACTATCGTAGGAGATTCTACAAAAATCTACTGGAAAGGAGAAAGGAGGCTTTGAGCGCGACAACAACTCTTCAAAATTTTTTGTTGCAGCTAGAGAACTCGACACCGGAACTCTTGGCTGCAATTAAAAAAGTTAGGGATGAAATCCAATTAGATTTAAATTTTAAGAAAAATCAAGTAACAATAGATTCATATTTTAGCAAATTACCATAATATTTATAATTGTAATATTTATGAATTATTAATTTAGAGTTTTAATGGGACCTAATATTTATAAAGTGATTTTCCAAAAAATTATTATCTTATTATCTTATCAAATTTGATTTTTTACAAAGACCCAAGTCGAGATTGAAAGATTTTATTATTTAAAAAAGTTTATTAATTTATAAAGTATTAATTTATAGAAATTTTACTATAATAGGCACATGCCTCCATCCGTTCACTCTTTCTCTTTGCCAACTCTTCTTCTCTCTCTTTTTTTCCCTGTCTGCGGCAGCTTTCTTCCAATCCAAGTCCCCTCTTCCTGATTTTGTTTCCCAAAATATCCCCACAATCTCCGCAACACCCCCCTCCCCCAAATCACATTATACCCTTATGATAACAACATTCCACTTTCAACCTTCATTTCACACATTTTCAAGACTTTCACATTCTTGAAACTTCTAACCAGATCTTGCATCTTCCTCTTTTCCTTTAAAATGTCACAAAGATTGAATCTTTTACACAATTTTAAGTAGCCCCCAAGTGTCAGAAAATGGAACAAAAGCATATGCTCATACTAATTGTCATACCAAGTTCAGTAACTGCAATAATTCTTTTATTGGTAGTGATCTATTTCTGTACTAGAAGGAAAAAAGGGGAAAGTGTATCTTCTAGAGATGTAGAAGCTAACTTTGAGATTAATAAAGAAAGAGATTATGGGGTTGAAAAAGATTTGTTGATCAAGTTTCAAGATGGTGAAGATCTAACTGTGTATGATATATTGGATGCACCTGGAGAAGTTATAGGGAAATCAAGTTATGGGACATTATATAGGGCTACTTTGTTGAGTATTGATAGGCTTATGTTGTTGAGATTCTTGAGACCTGCTTGTACTGTGACAATGAAAGAAGTGGTGCCTGTTATGGAGCTTTTGGGGTCTTTAAGGCATCCTAATTTGGTGCCTTTGTGTGCATTTTATGCAGGGCAAAGAGGAGAGAAATTGATGGGACACCCTTTTTATCGTCATGGCACATTAGCTCAATTGATTCGAGGTAAGTCCCTGGTTGTTAAATTGTATGGTTTTAATTGAACCTGATATCTTCGACGCGGAGCATAGTTGTAAATATGTATGTGAAAAATTATTAAAATGTCAACGAGTAATAAATTTTGATCCCGTAATTTTAAAATATAATGACTTTAGTGCTAACAATCTTTAACCTATGGTAGGTGTGTATTCAAAAAAGTTTGAAGAATATGGTTTGTTGTCTTGGAAATAGAATAAGGTAGCGTTTGGATATAGAATATGGTTTGTTCTCCATAATTTTAGATTTCGTGTCCTTGGAAATGTTTGTTTGTGTTGAAAATGTTTGCTTTTTGGATATAGGTGAATATGTTTTTTTCTGCTTATATAAAAGCCTACACACGTGCAGTGTAATTGTGTCAAGGTATCTTGCCTCAAATTTCAGTTAGTTTCCTTGTCATTTTTGCTAAGAACCTAATAGTAGGTACTTTGTAAAAATTATAATTTCATTAATTTCTTATCATGTTAAGTTCAACCGCTCTCGAGTATCCAAATGCATAAGGTTTCAATGTATTATTGTCGAATCATAGCAACCATTTTAAGAAAATTGTGCATCTAATGATACAGACGGGAATGACGAGGCTTATAAATGGCACATCATATGTAGGATCTCCATTGGCATTGCTCAAGGACTAGACTATCTTCACACAAACATGGAAATTCCCATAATCCACGGAAACCTCAAGTCGAATAATGTACTTTTGGATCGTCACTTCAGGCCGTATGTGTCAGATTTCGGTTTGCATCTTCTCTTGAATCCAACTGCAGGCCAAGAAATGCTTGAAGCTTCAGCAGCTCACGGGTACAAAGCCCCTGAATTGATCAAGATGAAGGAAGTCAGCGAAGAAACTGATATTTACAGCCTCGGGATTATCTTGTTAGAGTTATTAACAGGGAAAGAACCATTCTACAAAAAAGCAAATCTTGATAAGGATATTTATTTGCCTAATGCCATTCAAAGTGCGATTCTTGATCACAGAGTTAAGGACTTCTATCATCCACATATTATGCTTAGCCATAGTGATGGCCAAAGGGCAGTTAATGAAGATCATGTTTATGAATTCCTTCAGCTTGCTATAGCTTGTTGTTCTCCCTCACCTGCTCTTAGGCCTACAATAAAGCAAGTACTTAGCAAGCTTGAAGAAATTGGAAGGTAAAACAAACAATATTTATGCTTCTGCTTGAAGCATGTCCTGTTTCCTCTGACTGACTTAATCCGATATCGACATACTTAAGGTCATGCTAAGCATGCTGATACAACACACTGACTTCATGTGAGGAGACTGCTTATTTCCCTGTGTGCAATCACAGCAAGAGAATATTGTGAAGCTTATATCAATTGGCATGAACTAAGAAAGTTGGTGCTGAGTTTTTTTTTGGAGAATCAGAAGTTTTCACCTCGAGAATCAGAAACAAGTTTATGGATCCTGAAGATTAGTTCCCAGTGTCATTCTCAAGATTTGAGAAGTTTTATTTTGTATTCCTTTTTGTTTAACAAAAAAGTGGACGCAAATTTTGGATCCACTTTTTTGTGAGACAAAAAGAAGGCACACACAACTAATATCAGTTGTGTGAGGCACATAATGAAGTTTTTCAATTCGATTCAATTCACAATGTTGTCATAAAGGAAGGGGCGGATGGATTAGGAGCTACACATCGGGACATGACCAAGATATTTGTAAAATATAGTTGAAATTTTAGAGTGACGTTTAATTAGTTTATCCTGTGATAGCAGATGTCTCAATTTCAGAGAAAATCTGGTGACAGTTAAGCTCCAAAGGCTCCATAAGACATGATCACCACCAACCGGGTACAATGTACCAGGATATTTTGACAAATGTTGTGAACTGTTTTGTTTTTTAGGTTAAAAGCTTAAACATTACTTAGAAAAGACACACACTGTTCAGCAACAAGACAGAAGAGCCATTTCAAATCATTGAAATTGTTGATCTGCCAGTTTTGTGATTGTATGAAAAGCCTAACACCATAAGATTTACAAGTTTACTATAGTGATTTGATTACTGTATTCTCCTTTCTCTTGCGTATGCATTATATTAAGATGCTCCCTCTCTGTCTCCCAATGCATGTGCACGTACTAGCATACACAAAAAGAAATGCCTACAATGTGATTTGATCCAATTCAGGGCGAATTTATGCGTAAAAAATGGGTCCTTGAGGTCATGGTCCAACAAAACTCGGTATATTATGTGTATAATTCTTATAAGTAAATTTAATATTAACTGAAGGAATTCATGGTCAAATCGGACCGAGTGGAGCACTGGTCAGGCCTCAGGCTTAAGTTCAGGTCGAGGGACCTTTTTGTTGCGTGTTCTTTTTCTTTATTTTATTTTTTCATTTTCCCTCTTCTAATGCAAATAAAATTTTAGTGCTTGATATTTGAACTTGGAACCTCAAGATAAAATTTGAACTCCTAAACCACTAAACTAATTTTTAGTCTTGTGCTTAATGGATTCAAAATTTATCTCTGTGCATAAAAAATAAAAAAATTACAATATATATTTGTCAAGGGATTCGGATAAATACTCTTCCGCCCCCTTAAATTCATCCCTGATGATGCATTCATACTCTTGAAATTATGAATTCTGACTCTAACCCAATTGAGAACGCAGCCTAAGAGACAGGTAACATGACCATTAACGAACATAATAATAATTGGCGAGTTGCATTATTATTGAAAACATAAGCAAAAGCCCGCTATTTGCTAGCATTGCGGTTCGCAGAGTAATAATAACAAGTTCAAAACAAGATAGAGAGAGAATTAGAATAGGACGGATAGAATTAGAAGAATGAAAAAACAATCAAGTAGCATTTAATTACTAGATTCAATTCACGGGCTGAAATTCTTATTCCCAAAACTTTCAAAAGGAGCCTTCAATATTCCTAATCAACAAAGACTAGTTACAAATATGACCAATTGGCCCTTGATCAGTTTTGCAAAATGTGGTTAGTAATGCAGCTTCTCGTGATTGTTGCTAACTCCTCAACCAAGCACATGATTAATTACTACTTTGAGAATTATCACAAAGTTACCAAATGTCTATGCAAGTTAACGTGTAAGGTATTCAATAGAATAGTCTATTTGTGCGAAAAATTGACTCTAATACTACTCTACTGTTGTTTGGTGGTTTGTGACGGAGAGAAATATTTTGATAATTAAACTGGCAAGTGTATTATAGTTATACTAATTCCATATCTCAAGTTGCTTGTATGTCCCAATTATGCTTAAATGCTTTTGGCTTCATCTTATAATTCCACCTTTTCCTTAAGCACTTTGCAGGCAGTGTTGTTAGCTTTTTGTGATCCAAAGTAAAACATAAAGGAAACTTTCTCCACTTCTAAAATACTTAAACTATTAAAACAGAGGGGAATTATATATGTACTAATTACTTATTGAAGAAAGATTATTATCAACTAAATAATGGCAAAAAAATAGAGCTGTCCAATAAAGCACACTCAACGAGTCAAACATAAACCCCACCATTCACCTGGCCATATTGCATACGGTTGTTTTTCATGAACTTGTCTCTTTATTTTGTTATTTTATTTATTAAATATATTTTCCTCATATCATGTAAAGCTTAGATAGATTGTGCATGGTAATCTACATATCAAACAAGATATTGGTGATCTGTTTTAATTTATTATAAAAAGGACCACTGATGAAGTGGAGAAATATATATTATTATCCATTGTTATACAGGGTTTTGTTGAATAAAGTGTAGATAAAGGAAAAAGGATCAAATATGAAAATCAGAACAAAACCATTTACAGTTGTATGTCTAATGTTAAAGGCCTTTAAAACATTTTTCATTTGGATAATAAATCTTCGTATTGCTCATCTTGTTTCTTCAAGTATGTTACTAAACATGATATGCATTTGGCCTTTTAAATATAAAGAAACGAGCTAGACTGTAAGGTGTGAATTTATCTTTTAAGTCCCACTTGGTATAAGCAAAATATGAGACCAAGATATGATATCCTAAAAACTTCAAATGCATTTTTATTTTTTCTTATTCCCAATCGTCAAGAAAGGTACAAGAATGTAAAACTATGACTACTAGTACTACTTGCTATGCAAAATATGAGAAACCTAAAACTTCAAATGCTCTTTCTTTTATTCCCAATGGTTTAGGTAGGAAGGAAAACACAGGATGGATCACACACAGTTGCGGATGCATTTTGTTGCATAAATTGTAATGCAATCAAGAATTAACAAGAAAATAACAGATCTAGGAGAGTTATACTTGAAGAACTATAGTCGCAAGTTCAAGGAATTAAATCCGAGAAGAAAGCTAATTGAGAGAATTGTATAGAGAGAAGAAGAAAGTAGTTTGTATTATCATGAAGGAATTGTACATTGTTACATGGTATATATGGACCAGTGATCTCAATCCTCAACTAATCGATTACAAATGAAAACTAACTACACATACCAACTGTAACTAACAAATGGAACTATAAATAACAGCTGAACTTGCAACTAACTTTTGAATTACAACTAACTCTGTAACAACTTTAACTACCTATAACTCCAGCTGTCAAATGCTATCATCAACTATTACATTGTAACAATACCCCCTACGGAAGAACAGACTTGTCCTCAAGTCTGGAAAAAAGGAAATATGTGTTGCAAATCTAATAGAAACTCGCAAGTTGCATCAGCAATATCCAAGTCAGTCCATTTCACTAAAACATGAGTCACAACCTTGTTACCCCTCTTCATAAGCCTCTGATCAAGCACAGATTCAGGTATAGGACAATCGGGACTAGACAACTGCACCACAGGAGGGTGATTGATCACAGTAGGAAGTGCATGACATTTCTTCAGCTGAGATACATGAACTGTATGATGAATGAGCACATAAGAGGGTAATAACAACTTGTAAGCAACAACACCCACCTTGGCCTCAATAAGATAAGGACCAAAATACTTAGCAGCCAACTTTGTTGAAAGGCCTAACTGCAACTGAAACCTGTCTATAAGGTTGTAGCTTTAGATAAACCCAATCTCCAACTTCAAAAGACCTATCAGACCTATGTTTGTCAGCTAAATCCTTCATCCTTTGTTGTGCTCTTTGGATATGACACTTCAATAGAAGAATAATAGCTTCCCTAGGAGCTAAGGACCTGTCTACCATCTCAAAGAGGATTAACTAGCTAAATAAGGTAGATGAATAGGTGTTTTTTTTTCCATATAAAACCTCATAAGGAGTGCATCTTATGCCAGTATGATAGGTGGTATTATACCACCATTCAGCTAAGGGCAAATACTTAGACCAATCAGTAGGACAATCAGAACAAAACATCTCAAATAAGTCTCCAAAGTCCTATTTAAAACCTCAGTTTGATCATCAATTTGAGGATGATAAGCAGTAGATCTGTGTAGTTGAACCCCATGTAGAGTGAACAATTCTTGCCAAAAAGTACTTAGAAAAATGGAATCCTTGTCACTAGTAATTGTATCAGGCAATCCATGTAGCTTAAAAACATTATGTAAAAAACATTGGGCTACAGATTGAGTAGTATATGGATGTTGCAAACATATAAAATGGCCATATTTACTTAACCTGTCCACCACCACTAATATAACATTCTTGCCTATAGACTTGGGCAACCCCTCAATGAAATTCAAATAAATATCAGTACATACCCCATCAGAAGTAGGTAAGGGCTGTAGCAATCCTGGATAAGCATCATCATCATATTATGTCTTTGGCAAACATCACACCTATTAATTAACTTTCTGATATCAACATGGAGAGACTTCTAATAAAAGAGTAATTGCAGCTTCCTAATTGTAGCATCCATCCCAGAATGACCACTTTGTGTACAAGTATGCCATAAACCAATAATAGTGCTCCTCAATTGAGGATCATTTTCCACCACTAGTCTGCCTTTCCACCTCACCTGATCATTGCACCTAGTGAAGGACTTGAAAGGTTGAACCTGCAGCTTTATAATCAAATCCTTCAAGACTATGTCAGTGGACCAAATAGCTTTTATTTGCTCATATAAGGAGTCATGTGGAGTCAATAATGATAATGCTAACAACTCAGCCTCAGGTTTCCTGAATAAGGCATTAACAACCTTACTTTCAGCACCTTTTTTGTACTCAATAGAAAAATCAAAAGTCATGAGCTTAGAAATACCAATAACCTGAAAATCAGTATGGATATGTTGTTTAACAAATACTTTAAGGCCTTCTGATCAATTTTAACAATAAATGGTCTTCCCAATAAGTAATAAGACCATTTAGTGATAGCAAAAATGAGAGCTAATAAATCTCTATCATAGACAGACATCGCTTGATGTCTGGGCTGAAGACCTACTGATATAGGCAATTGGATGCCCTTGCTGCATCAAAACAGCACCAATCCCTTTTCCACTAGCATCTGTTTTCACTATGAAAGACTCATATTAATTTGGCATTGCTAGCACTGGTGCAGAAACAAGTGTAATTTGAATTTCTCAAATGCTGCAGTAGCATCCTCAGTCAATTTGAATCCTTCTTTTTTAAGAAGATCATGCAATGGTTTACATATGGATTTAAAACCCTAAATAAATCTCCTATAATAGCCAGCAATGCCTAGGAATCCCCTCAGCTATTTAATAATTGTTGGAACAGGCCATTGCTCAACTGTAATAATTTTCTTTGAATCTGTAGAAACTTCTTTACTAGTGAGGTGGCCTAAATATTCTATTTTAGGCACTCCAAATGCACATTTAGACATTTTAGCATATAATTGAATTCTCTGTATAAAGTAAAAAACAGCTCTGACATGCTCAATGTGATCACTCAAGTTTTTGCTATAAATCAATATATCATAAAAAAAACTAATACTGTTTTCCTTAATAATGGCTTGAAAACGGAATTCATGAGACTTTGAAATGATGATGGAGCATTGGTTAAACCAAAGGGCATTACTAAGAACTCATAATGACCTTCATGAGTCCTAAATGTTGTTTTATGAGTGTCACCTTCATACATCCTCAGTGGATAGTAACCAGACCTCAAATCAATTTTTGAAAACACAACTGCACCTCCTGGTTCATCCAACAGATTTTCAATTATAGGAACTAGAAGTTTATCCTTTATAGTCAATTGATTCAACTATCTATAATCAACACAAAGCCTCCAACTACCATCCTTTTCCCTACCAATACAACATGTGATATATAAGGACTTGTACTATGTTGTATCTCTTTTGTGTAGCATTTCTTGCACAAGTTTCTCTATAATATCCTTCTTAATTCCAGGATATCTGTAAGGCCTCTTATTGACAGGATTAGCAGACTCTACCAAGGAAATTCTATGAACAAAGGATCCCCTATGTGGTGGAAGGTTCAAATATACTATCATACTTGTCAATCAACACAACTAATGCAAGTGTAATAGAGTCACATTGACTAGCTTGAATGTTGTGACACTGTACTTCCTCCTCTATTCTAGGAGTCAAAGTCATCACAAAGAATTGAGTCTCCCCTCCTTCAATCCTATTTACTGACTTAACCTTGGTTGACTTCAAATGATTACTTGCCCCTCTCAAGATATGCTTCTTGCCTTGATACATGAATTCTATAGTTCTGTTTTCAAAATCAAATAGTATCCTGCCTAAAGTATTCAACCATTGCACCTCTAGAACAATATCAACATTTCCTTGTGGCAATAACAAAAAGTCAGAACTGAATATTGTACCTTGCAGTAGCCATTGCACCTTTCTACAGAATGAAGTTGTTTGTACTTTTCTTCCATCTGCAACACTAATTGACTGAGCTATGATAGTACTAGCCTGACATTCCAAATTCTTTACCACCTCCTGGTCTTTTCATGGTAACCGGTAACTCTAATGGTTTGGTATCCAGTGACCCTAGTAAAAGCCTGCAGTAAAATGGTCATGAATTCATCAATTTCCTCAATGACCTCACTTACTGTTTCTTCCTCTACACCTTCCATTTTTAATTCCTCCTCAGCTAAATCCACCAAAAAGAGTTGCTTATTAGAATTACATCTATGGCCAGCTATATATTTCTCATCACAGAAAAAGCAAAGTCCCTTATATTTTTTCTCATCCATTTCTGCAGAAGTTAGTCTCCTTCCGGGAATTCTATTGGTTTTAACAGGTTGAGGTTCAAAGGATCTTTTGAATGTGGGGTTGGATATTGACGGTTTTTGGAAGTTGTGTTGTCTATAATGGCTTGGAGTAGGCAAAAGTGCAGATTAAACTAGTTTGGTTATAGGTTTCAGGCCCCAATTTTTGGCTTCGCCTTCAAACATCTCCTCCTGTAATCTTGCAATCTTATAGGCTTGCATGAGAGTTCTAAGACCTTGTGTTTTGAGAGCCTTACTCGATTCAGGTTTAAGTCCACCTAAGAAACAACTTATAGTATTTTCAGGAGACAAAATTATTTAATAAGCTGTCAAACTCAGCTTGATACTCCTTAACACTGCCAGTTTGAGTTAGATTTTTCAATGACTCCATATGATCTTCAAATTCTTCACCAAACCTCTCATTCAAAGCCAATACATATTCAGTCCATGTTGGATCTACCACTGAATTTCTAGATCTAATATAGGACCTATGCCAAGTACTAGCTTCACCCTCTAGATGAATAGAAGTTACTTTAACCCTTTGATCAAATGGAACTTCATCCATAGCAAAATATTGATCTACTTTGTATAACCAAGTTCTCAAATCATGACTAGAAAATCTAAAAAATTCTAGCCTAGAGTATCTAGTAAAGAAATTACCAGTATGAGGGTGGTTTGTATGATTATCCTGGACTCTTATTTCTGGAATAACCTCTACAGAACAGTTTTTGTCAACTGATGAAGATTTTGACCTTCTTACCTCATGTTCCTTTCCTTTCCTATTCAAGTGTTTGATGGTGGTTCGTATCTCCATCATCTCCTTATCAGCTATCAAGTTATGCTCATTCATATTGTTCATACCTTCCATCAATTTCTGCAATTTAATAATTGTTGGAACAGGCCATTGCTCAACTGTAATAATTTTCTTTGAATCTGTAGAAACTTCTTTACTGGTGAGGTGGCCTAAATATTCCATTTTAGGCACTCCAAATGCACATTTGGACATTTTAGCATATAATTGAATTCTCTGCATCAAGTAAAAAACAGCTCTGACATGCTCAATGTGATCTCAAGTTTTTGCTATAAATCAATATATCATAAAAAAAAACTAATACTGTTTTCCTTAATAATGGCTTGAAAACTGAATTCATGAGACATTGAAATGATGATGGAGCATTGGTTAAACCAAAGGGCATTACTAAGAACTCATAAAGACCTTCATGAGTCCTAAATGTTGTTTTATGAGGGTGTTTTGAAAACACAACTGCACCTCCTGGTTCATCCAACAGATTTTCAATTATAGGAACTAGAAGTTTATCCTTTATAGTCAATTGATTCAACTATCTATAATCAACACAAAGCCTCCAACTACCATCATTTTCCCTACCAATACAACATGTGATATATAAGGACTTGTACTATGTTGTATCTCTTTTGTGTAGCATTTCTTGCACAAGTTTCTCTATAATATCCTTCTTAATTCCAGGATATCTGTAAGGCCTCTTATTGACAGGATTAGCAGACTCTACCAAGGAAATTCTATGAACAAAGGATCCCCTATGTGGTGGAAGGTTCAAATATACTAGCATACTGGTCAATCAACACAACTAATGCAAGTGTAATAGTCACATTGACTAGCTTGAATGTTGTGACACTGTACTTCCTCCTCTATTCTAGGAGTCAAAGTCATCACTAAGAATTGAGTCTCCCCTCCTTCAATCCTATTTACTGACTTAGCCTTGGTTGACTTCAAATGATTACTTGCCCCTCTCAAGATATGCTTCTTGCCTTGATACATGAATTCTATAGTTCTGTTTTCAAAATCAAATAGTATCCTGCCTAAAGTATTCAACCATTGCACCTCTAGAACAATATCAACATTTCCTTGTGGCAATAACAAAAAGTCGAATCAATATTGTACCTTGCAGTAGCCATTGCACCTTTCTACAGAATGAAGTTGTTTGTACTTTTCTTCCATCTGCAACACTAACTGACTGAGCTATGATAGTACTAGCCTGACATTCCAAATTCTTTACCACCTCCTGGTCAATGAAGTTGTGTGTACTACTAGTGTCAATTAGAACCTGCAAGGGTCTCTTTTCATGGTAGCCGGTAACTCTAATGGTTTGGTATCCAGTGACCCTAGTAAAAGCCTGTAGTAAAATGGTCATGAATTCATCAATTTCCTCAATGACCTCACTTACTGTTTCTTCCTCAACACCTTCCATTTTTAATTCCTCCTCAGCTAAATCCACCAAAAAGAGTTGCTTATTAGAATTACATCTATGGCCAGCTATATATTTCTCATCACAGAAAAAGCAAAGTCCCTTATATTTTTTCTCATCCATTTCTGCAGAAGTTAGTCTCCTTCCGGGAATTCTATTGGTTTTAACAGGTTGAGGTTCAAAGGATCTTTTGAATGTGGGGTTGGATATTGACGGTTTTTGGAAGTTGTGTTGTCTATAATGGCTTGGAGTAGGCAAAAGTGCAGATTAAACTAGTTTGGTTATAGGTTTCAGGCCCCAATTTTTGGCTTCGCCTTCAAACATCTCCTCCTGTAATCTTGCAATCTTATAGGCTTGCATGAGAGTTCTAAGACCTTGTGTTTTGAGAGCCTTACTCGATTCAGGTTTAAGTCCACCTAAGAAACAACTTATAGTATTTTCAGGAGACAAAATTATTTAATAAGTCACAAACTTCGACTTGATACTCCTTAACACCGCCAGCTTTGAGTTAGATTTTTCAATGACTCCATATGATCTTCAAATTCTTCACCAAACCTCTCATTCAAAGCCAATACATATTCAGTCCATGTTGGATCTACCACTGAATTTCTAGATCTAATATAGGACCTATGCCAAGTACTAGCTTCACCCTCTAGATGAATAGAAGTTACTTTAACCCTTTGATCAAATGGAACTTCATCCATAGCAAAATATTGATCTACTTTGTATAACCAAGTTCTCAAATCATGACTAGAAAATCTAAAAAATTCTAGCCTAGAGTATCTAGTAAAGAAATTACCAGTATGAGGGTGGTTTGTATGATTATCCTGGACTCTTATTTCTGGAATAACCTCTACAGAACAGTTTTTGTCAACTGATGAAGATTTTGACCTTCTTACCTCATGTTCCTTTCCTTTCCTATTCAAGTGTTTGATGGTGGTTCGTATCTCCATCATCTCCTTATCAGCTATCAAGTTATGCTCATTCATATTGTTCATACCTTCCATCAATTTCTGCAATTTAATAATTGTTGGAACAGGCCATTGCTCAACTGTAATAATTTTCTTTGAATCTGTAGAAACTTCTTTACTGGTGAGGTGGCCTAAATATTCCATTTTAGGCACTCCAAATGCACATTTGGACATTTTAGCATATAATTGAATTCTCTGCATCAAGTAAAAAACAGCTCTGACATGCTCAATGTGATCTCAAGTTTTTGCTATAAATCAATATATCATAAAAAAAAAAACTAATACTGTTTTCCTTAATAATGGCTTGAAAACTGAATTCATGAGACATTGAAATGATGATGGAGCATTGGTTAAACCAAAGGGCATTACTAAGAACTCATAAAGACCTTCATGAGTCCTAAATGTTGTTTTATGAGTGTCTTTTTGAAAACACAACTGCACCTCCTGGTTCATCCAACAGATTTTCAATTATAGGAACTAGAAGTTTATCCTTTATAGTCAATTGATTCAACTATCTATAATCAACACAAAGCCTCCAACTACCATCATTTTCCCTACCAATACAACATGTGATATATAAGGACTTGTACTATGTTGTATCTCTTTTGTGTAGCATTTCTTGCACAAGTTTCTCTATAATATCCTTCTTAATTCCAGGATATCTGTAAGGCCTCTTATTGACAGGATTAGCAGACTCTACCAAGGAAATTCTATGAACAAAGGATCCCCTATGTGGTGGAAGGTTCAAATATACTAGCATACTGGTCAATCAACACAACTAATGCAAGTGTAATAGTCATATTGACTAGCTTGAATGTTGTGACACTGTACTTCCTCCTCTATTCTAGGAGTCAAAGTCATCACTAAGAATTGAGTCTCCCCTCCTTCAATCCTAT
The DNA here is from genome assembly GCA_029783415.1 of Anisodus acutangulus. Taxonomy (NCBI): domain Eukaryota; kingdom Viridiplantae; phylum Streptophyta; class Magnoliopsida; order Solanales; family Solanaceae; genus Anisodus; species Anisodus acutangulus. The sequence continues at coordinate 24,085,304 of CM056506.1, read as the reverse complement.
TTACTGACTTAGCCTTGGTTGACTTCAAATGATTACTTGCCCCTCTCAAGATATGCTTCTTGCCTTGATACATGAATTCTATAGTTCTGTTTTCAAAGTCAAATAGTATCCTGCCTAAAGTATTCAACCATTGCACCTCTAGAACAATATCAACATTTCCTTGTGGCAATAACAAAAAGTCAGAACTGAATATTGTACCTTGCAGTAGCCATTGCACCTTTCTACAGAATGAAGTTGTTTGTACTTTTCTTCCATCTGCAACACTAACTGACTGAGCTATGATAGTACTAGCCTGACATTCCAAATTCTTTACCACCTCCTGGTCAATGAAGTTGTGTGTACTACTAGTGTCAATTAGAACCTGCAAGGGTCTCTTTTCATGGTAACCGGTAACTCTAATGGTTTGGTATCCAGTGACCCTAGTAAAAGCCTGCAGTAAAATGGTCATGAATTCATCAATTTCCTCAATGACCTCACTTACTGTTTCTTCCTCAACACCTTCCATTTTTAATTCCTTCTCAGCTAAATCCACCAAAAAGAGTTGCTTATTAGAATTACATCTATGGCCAGCTATATATTTCTCATCACAGAAAAAGCAAAGTCCCTTATATTTTTTCTCATCCATTTCTGCAGAAGTTAGTCTCCTTCCGGGAATTCTATTGGTTTTAACAGGTTGAGGTTCAAAGGATCTTTTGAATGTGGGGTTGGATATTGACGGTTTTTGGAAGTTGTGTTGTCTATAATGGCTTGGAGTAGGCAAAAGTGCAGATTAAACTAGTTTGGTTATAGGTTTCAGGCCCCAATTTTTGGCTTCGCCTTCAAACATCTCCTCCTGTAATCTTGCAATCTTATAGGCTTGCATGAGAGTTCTAAGACCTTGTGTTTTGAGAGCCTTACTCGATTCAGGTTTAAGTCCACCTAAGAAACAACTTATAGTATTTTCAGGAGACAAAATTATTTAATAAGGTCTCCAACTCAGCTTGATACTCCTTAACACTGCCAGTTTGAGTTAGATTTTTCAATGACTCCATATGATCTTCAAATTCTTCACCAAACCTCTCATTCAAAGCCAATACATATTCAGTCCATGTTGAATCTACCACTGAATTTCTAGATCTAATATAGGACCTATGCCAAGTACTAGCTTCACCCTCTAGATGATTAGAAGTTACTTTAACCCTTTGATCAAATGGAACTTCATCCATAGCAAAATATTGATCTACTTTGTATAACCAAGTTCTCAAATCATGACTAGAAAATCTAAAAAAATTCTAGCCTAGAGTATCTAGTAAAGAAATTACCAGTATGAGGGTGGTTTGTATGATTATCCTGGACTCTTATTTCTGGAATAACCTCTACAGAACAGTTTTTGTCAACTGATGAAGATTTTGACCTTCTTACCTCATGTTCCTTTCCTTTCCTATTCAAGTGTTTGATGGTGGTTCGTATCTCCATCATCTCCTTATCAGCTATCAAGTTATGCTCATTCATATTGTTCATACCTTCCATCAATTTCTGCAATTTAATAATTGTTGGAACAGGCCATTGCTCAACTGTAATAATTTTCTTTGAATCTGTAGAAACTTCTTTACTGGTGAGGTGGCCTAAATATTCTATTTTAGGCACTCCAAATGCACATTTGGACATTTTAGCATATAATTGAATTCTCTGCATCAAGTAAAAAACAGCTCTGACATGCTCAATGTGATCTCAAGTTTTTGCTATAAATCAATATATCATAAAAAAAAAAACTAATACTGTTTTCCTTAATAATGGCTTGAAAACTGAATTCATGAGACATTGAAATGATGATGGAGCATTGGTTAAACCAAAGGGCATTACTAAGAACTCATAAAGACCTTCATGAGTCCTAAATGTTGTTTTATGAGTGTCTTTTTGAAAACACAACTGCACCTCCTGGTTCATCCAACAGATTTTCAATTATAGGAACTAGAAGTTTATCCTTTATAGTCAATTGATTCAACTATCTATAATCAACACAAAGCCTCCAACTACCATCCTTTTCCCTACCAATACAACATGTGATATATAAGGACTTGTACTATGTTGTATCTCTTTGGTGTAGCATTTCTTGCACAAGTTTCTCTATAATATCCTTCTTAATTCCAGGATATCTGTAAGGCCTCTTATTGACTGGATTAGCAGACTCTACCAAGGAAATTCTATGAACAAAGGATCCCCTATGTGGTGGAAGGTTCAAATATACTATCATACTTGTCAATCAACACAACTAATGCAAGTGTAATAGAGTCACATTGACTATCTTGAATGTTGTGACACTGTACTTCCTCCTCTATTCTAGGAGTCAAAGTCATCACAAAGAATTGAGTCTCCCTCCTTCAATCCTATTTACTGACTTAGCCTTGGTTGACTTCAAATGATTACTTGCCCCTCTCAAGATATGCTTCTTGCCTTGATACATGAATTCTATAGTTCTGTTTTCAAAGTCAAATAGTATCCTGCCTAAAGTATTCAACCATTGCACCTCTAGAACAATATCAACATTTCCTTGTGGCAATAACAAAAAGTCAGAACTGAATATTGTACCTTGCAGTAGCCATTGCACCTTTCTACAGAATGAAGTTGTTTGTACTTTTCTTCCATCTGCAACACTAACTGACTGAGCTATGATAGTACTAGCCTGACATTCCAAATTCTTTACCACCTCCTGGTCAATGAAGTTGTGTGTACTACTAGTGTCAATTAGAACCTGCAAGGGTCTCTTTTCATGGTAACCGGTAACTCTAATGGTTTGGTATCCAGTGACCCTAGTAAAAGCCTGCAGTAAAATGGTCATGAATTCATCAATTTCCTCAATGACCTCACTTACTGTTTCTTCCTCTACACCTTCCATTTTTAATTCCTCCTCAGCTAAATCCACCAAAAAGAGTTGCTTATTAGAATTACATCTATGGCCAGCTATATATTTCTCATCACAGAAAAAGCAAAGTCCCTTATATTTTTCTCATACATTTCTCGCAGGTTAGTCTCCTTCCGGGAATTCTATTGGTTTTAACAGGTTGAGGTTCAAAGGATCTTTTGAATGTGGGGTTGGATATTGACGGTTTTTGGAAGTTGTGTTGTCTATAATGGCTTGGAGTAGGCAAAAGTGCAGATTAAACTAGTTTGGTTATAGGTTTCAGGCCCCAATTTTTGGCTTCGCCTTCAAACATCTCCTCCTGTAATCTTGCAATCTTATAGGCTTGCATGAGAGTTCTAAGACCTTGTGTTTTGAGAGCCTTACTCGATTCAGGTTTAAGTCCACCTAAGAAACAACTTATAGTATTTTCAGGAGACAAAATTATTTAATAAGTCATCAAACTCGACTTGATACTCCTTAACACTGCCAGTTTGAGTTAGATTTTTCAATGACTCCATATGATCTTCAAATTCTTCACCAAACCTCTCATTCAAAGCCAATACATATTCAGTCCATGTTGGATCTACCACTGAATTTCTAGATCTAATATAGGACCTATGCCAAGTACTAGCTTCACCCTCTAGATGAATAGAAGTTACTTTAACCCTTTGATCAAATGGAACTTCATCCATAGCAAAATATTGATCTACTTTGTATAACCAAGTTCTCAAATCATGACTAGAAAATCTAAAAAATTCTAGCCTAGAGTATCTAGTAAAGAAATTACCAGTATGAGGGTGGTTTGTATGATTATCCTGGACTCTTATTTCTGGAATAACCTCTACAGAACAGTTTTTGTCAACTGATGAAGATTTTGACCTTCTTACCTCATGTTCCTTTCCTTTCCTATTCAAGTGTTTGATGGTGGTTCGTATCTCCATCATCTCCTTATCAGCTATCAAGTTATGCTCATTCATATTGTTCATACCTTCCATCAATTTCTGCAATTTAATAATTGTTGGAACAGGCCATTGCTCAACTGTAATAATTTTCTTTGAATCTGTAGAAACTTCTTTACTGGTGAGGTGGCCTAAATATTCTATTTTAGGCACTCCAAATGCACATTTGGACATTTTAGCATATAATTGAATTCTCTGCATCAAGTAAAAAACAGCTCTAACATGCTCAATGTGATCTCAAGTTTTTGCTATAAATCAATATATCATAAAAAAAAAAAACTAATACTGTTTTCCTTAATAATGGCTTGAAAACTGAATTCATGAGACATTGAAATGATGATGGAGCATTGGTTAAACCAAAGGGCATTACTAAGAACTCATAAAGACCTTCATGAGTCCTAAATGTTGTTTTATGAGTGTCTTTTTGAAAACACAACTGCACCTCCTGGTTCATCCAACAGATTTTCAATTATAGGAACTAGAAGTTTATCCTTTATAGTCAATTGATTCAACTATCTATAATCAACACAAAGCCTCCAACTACCATCCTTTTCCCTACCAATACAACATGTGATATATAAGGACTTGTACTATGTTGTATCTCTTTGGTGTAGCATTTCTTGCACAAGTTTCTCTATAATATCCTTCTTAATTCCAGGATATCCTGTAAGGCCTCTTATTGACTGGATTAGCAGAGACTCTACCAAGGAAATTCTACGAACAAAGGATCCCCTATGTGGTGGAAGGTTCAAATATACTATCATACTTGTCAATCAACACAACTAATGCAAGTGTAATAGAGTCACATTGACTATCTTGAATGTTGTGACACTGTACTTCCTCCTCTATTCTAGGAGTCAAAGTCATCACAAAGAATTGAGTCTCCCTCCCTCAATCCTATTTTGACTTAGCCTTGGTTGACTTCAAATGATTACTTGCCCCTCTCAAGATATGCTTCTTGCCTTGATACATGAATTCTATAGTTCTGTTTTCAAAGTCAAATAGTATCCTGCCTAAAGTATTCAACCATTGCACCTCTAGAACAATATCAACATTTCCTTGTGGCAATAACAAAAAGTCAGAACTGAATATTGTACCTTGCAGTAGCCATTGCACCTTTCTACAGAATGAAGTTGTTTGTACTTTTCTTCCATCTGCAACACTAACTGACTGAGCTATGATAGTACTAGCCTGACATTCCAAATTCTTTACCACCTCCTGGTCAATGAAGTTGTGTGTACTACTAGTGTCAATTAGAACCTGCAAGGGTCTCTTTTCATGGTAACCGGTAACTCTAATGGTTTGGTATCCAGTGACCCTAGTAAAAGCCTGCAGTAAAATGGTCATGAATTCATCAATTTCCTCAATGACCTCACTTACTGTTTCTTCCTCTACACCTTCCATTTTTAATTCCTCCTCAGCTAAATCCACCAAAAGAGTTGCTTATTAGAATTACATCTATGGCCAGCTATATATTTCTCATCACAGAAAAAGCAAAGTCCCTTATATTTTTTCTCATCCATTTCTGCAGAAGTTAGTCTCCTTCCGGGAATTCTATTGGTTTTAACAGGTTGAGGTTCAAAGGATCTTTTGAATGTGGGGTTGGATATTGACGGTTTTTGGAAGTTGTGTTGTCTATAATGGCTTGGAGTAGGCAAAAGTGCAGATTAAACTAGTTTGGTTATAGGTTTCAGGCCCCAATTTTTGGCTTCGCCTTCAAACATCTCCTCATGTAATCTTGCAATCTTATAGGCTTGCATGAGAGTTCTAAGACCTTGTGTTTTGAGAGCCTTACTCGATTCAGGTTTAAGTCCACCTAAGAAACAACTTATAGTATTTTCAGGAGACAAAATTATTTAATAAGCTGTCAAACTCAGCTTGATACTCCTTAACACTGCAGTTTGAGTTAGATTTTTCAATGACTCCATATGATCTTCAAATTCTTCACCAAACCTCTCATTCAAAGCCAATACATATTCAGTCCATGTTGGATCTACCACTGAATTTCTAGATCTAATATAGGACCTATGCCAAGTACTAGCTTCACCCTCTAGATGAATAGAAGTTACTTTAACCCTTTGATCAAATGGAACTTCATCCATAGCAAAATATTGATCTACTTTGTATAACCAAGTTCTCAAATCATGACTAGAAAATCTAAAAAATTCTAGCCTAGAGTATCTAGTAAAGAAATTACCAGTATGAGGGTGGTTTGTATGATTATCCTGGACTCTTATTTCTGGAATAACCTCTACAGAACAGTTTTTGTCAACTGATGAAGATTTTGACCTTCTTACCTCATGTTCCTTTCCTTTCCTATTCAAGTGATTGATGGTGGTTCGTATCTCCATCATCTCCTTATCAGCTATCAAGTTATGCTCATTCATATTGTTCATACCTTCCATCAATTTCTGCAATTGATCTTGAATCAAGAACCATTTATCTCCCATTTCATCCGATGTCTGCTCTTGGTTCTTGCTTCTTGTTACAATTTCACTTCTTGTTACAATTTCACTGCTTCTAGTCATGATTTACTGCCAAGAATCAGTAGCTCTGATGCTAATTGTTGCATAAATTTTAACGCAATTGAGAATTAACAAGAAAATAACAGATCTAGGAGAGTTATACTCGAAAAACTGTAGTCGCAAGCTCAGGGAATTAAATCCGAGAAGAAAGCTTAGTGAGAGAATTGTATAGTGAGAAGAAGAAAGTAGTTTGTATTATCATGAAAGAGAAATTGTACATTATTACATGGTATATATGGACCAGTGATCTCAATCCTATCGATTACAAATGAAAACTAACTACACATGCCAAATGTAACTAACAAATGAAACTATAACTAACATCTGAACTTGTAACTAACTTTTGAATTACAACTAACACTGTAACAACTTTAACTACCTATAACTCCAGCTGTCAAATGCTATCATCAACTATTACATTGTAACACATTTCTTAGGCAACGAGTTCATCTAAACCAAGTATTTTCGACATGGGGTATAAATATACATGTGAAAACTCACTAAAATTTCAACAAATATTAGATTTGAACCCATATAAAAGTACAACGAGTCTAATAACTTAAGTATAAATCTTGGATCACCTATGTTCAGCTTGAAGCAAGGGTCAAAACTTTAGGCGGGGCCTCTGTGGATGGAGCTAAAGAAAATCACCCTTTGGGAATGAAATTATGCTTCCTATCCCCTTTTCACAGAAAATAGAGAGATGAATTGATATAGTCATTGAATCCACAGGGACTGATGGGGATTGAACTCACAGCTTTGCCTTGATAGGGCGGAACTCTGACCGATTGAACTACAATCTGAGGAACAAACTAATAATAAACCATGTAAGATAAGAAGAAGGATATTTCTTTTGTTTAAGGTTAGGTGTATATATAGGTTTCTGGATCTCGAGATTAGTTTAATTTCTCTGGCTAGGAATAGTTAACCATGGGATGATCAGGGAGGACTTTCTCTTAACAGAATTTTGGAGGATCATGGTCTTACTATATGGGCTTTGGTTTTAGAATCTTTATATTTATGTGAATCCCGATATATCCTGTGGATGAAGGAAGCCAAGACCAAGTCCAAGCTGCTTTTCCATAAAATGCCACATGTTCATTGAGATATTGCAAAGAACACACTGTTTAATATTAACGGAGGTGTCATGACCATTGCAGCTTCACTGATGACAACAAGAATTCAAGACTGATGCATGTCATCACATATTTTCATATGCAACTTTCTTCCTCCCCCTTGCACAACTCTTCTCTTACTGTCTCACACATTTTTGTTCTACGTACTAACATGACTATATGCTATAGAACTGTTTACTCAATCTCACACTTCCATATTCTACACTTACAGAGAAACATCCAAATCTATCTGTTGGTTCATTGTGTGAAGGTACATAAATTTGGTACGATATGTTCAACTAGACTATAAGTCTAACAAAGATCTTCTCAAAAATCTAAATATTTCCACCCTTTCTTGATTTCCAGTCCAGAATCGCGGAAAGCAGTGCGTAATTTGGTAAAAGGTTCTTATGAGCTAATGGTAGGTTTGTCATTGGTGATATATCGTTCTCTTTTAGCCATGTTTCTATTGCCTTTCTGTCGTAAGTATACCCATCAGCTGCCACACATGGTTCCTCCATTATATCCTGCGACAAAAGAACCAACTGTCCCTTAGAAATGAAGATGAGAAACTTGGTAGAACATAACAATTGAATCTTAGGTACTATTGTGTGCCACATCAAATGTGCATCATTATCATCACATTGGGAGAGTTAAAGGAAGCAAAGAATGGCACACCTTGCGTAAAGGGCACAAGTAGTAGTTAGGAGGAGGAGGCTGGATAGTTGAGGCAGAATCTCGAGCCTTATTAGCAACTTCTTTCAATTTCTCCAATGCAGGGAGAATTTCATCTTTCAAATCGGGCCTGTCTCTTCGACAAATCTCTGTGCATTTAAGGCCTAGCATTGCTAGTTTCTTTGTCTCTTCTAATGGCCATTTACCAGCCTCTGAATCTAGTATCTCAGCTAGATTATCCTTATCAATCGCTGTTTCAACAATGTGGGGAAGTCCCATTGCCGCTTTTGCTGTTAGCAACTGCAAGAGAACCATCCCAAATGCATAAATGTCAGATGTTGGAGAAACCATTCCAGTCCTTTGGTACTCAGGGTCTATGTAGCAAAGTGTTCCCACAGGACCTGTATCTTTGTAAATGGTGGATAACGCAGCGTCTGAATTTATCATGGTTGAGAGGCCAACGTCACCAATTTTACTGACAAAATTATGATCAAGCAATATGTTTGCTGGCTTTAGATCACGATGAATAATTGGATCTGGCTTGGAGTTGTGAAGAAAGGCGAGGGCAGAGGCCACTTCCCATGCAATTCGATATCTATCAAACCATGGAATTGGAGCTGTATCATGTTTCCTGAGCAGCCTCTCCTCCAAGCTACCATTCTCCATGAACTCATACACTAAGCAACTACGATCGGGGCACACACCAAGAAGGATTAGCAAGTGTGGATGACTAATTTTGCTCAATATTTCCAGCTGAAAAACCAAAAGAGTAGATCCTAAGGGGACCAATATTTTGCATAGCAAGTGGTATTCAAAATATTACTCTACTTATTTGATTTTTTTGAAAAGGTTTACTTTACTTAGTTGATAAATGAAATCCTTTTTAGTGATATTTCCTTACACCTATTGGTGATCATTTTCATATTTAACATAATTTTCACATTTAACAATCTTATATACCAACTTTACAAAAAGTTAAATTGATAATGAGTTGCTTGGAAAATTTGTCAATAACAATATGTATCAGTTCTAAGTAAGTCGATGATTATATGAATCCTCACTGCTTTATTTACGCTCAGCTCATGTCATATCAATCAAGTTTAATTTGTTAACTAAGCAATAATTGCAAATCATGTATAAGATCCAACACTCAACTATGATGACTAAACAGAAGAAAAGATACCAGTTAGTATTATATTTAGAATGATGAAGAGTACAACTTTCAATGTGGAACTGTTTAGCACCAAATATTTACTTACTACGGAGTAACTTTGAAGTGTACTTGTACAGAAAAGGGGCCACTACAATTACAAGAAAACAAAATACATTTGGTCATTTTCGGTATAGAAGTGCTTGAGCACTAAGATAGTTATAAAGCAAAAAAAGGTGGATAGATAGTTTTGCAAAAATCAGCACCACCATATTTACAAGAACGCAATATATGTTTGGCCCTTTAGATATACAACTTTCACTTGCTTATCCCATGAGTTTGGTTGCGGAAATTCGAAAGTTCCTGCTTACCCAGATATCATTGTCCATTGCGATAAAAGAACAAGGAAAACATTCCTGGATAATGTGTGAAGATTCTAGTCTTTCTAAATCTGTTCCTTATTTAGTCTTTGACTCTTGCTGTTAGTTCCCTTGATAAAACTTGCTTCTTTTATCTAGTTAGTCATTTAAATGGAATTGGTCTGTAGGTGCAACAATGTCATGATGGAAAGTGATAAAAAGGGGATGAGGTAGACCTTGTACCATTAGTATATGTTTCATACTTTTATAGCCGACCAAGTACTGGAAAATGATTTTCCAAGAAAAAGAAAAGGAAAAAGAATAGTGACTAAACGAAAGTTTAATAATTGATGGATTTCCTTAATTTTAAGGAAGTCGAAAAAGATCATCAATTAATTCTTTTTAAAGAATAGAATCTTCAATGTCATCAATGTGATAACAGAACAAGCAGCAGATCCCTGTTTTGGTGCTAAACAGTTCCACATTGAAAGTTGCACTTTTCATCAATCTAAATATAGTAATAACTGGTATCTTTTCTTCTGTTTAGTCATCATAGTTGAGTGGTGGATCTTATACACAATTTACTATTACTGCTTGGTTAACAAATTAAACTTAGATTTGATATGATATGACATGAGTTGAGCGTATGAAACAATGCGAATTCATATAATCACTGATTTGTTTTGAATTGATACATATTGTTGTGAACAAAATTTTCAAGCAACTCATTATCAATTTAACATTTTGTAAAGTTGGTATATAAGAGTGTGAAATGTGAATATTGTCACAAATAGGTGTATGGAAATATCATTAACCTAAGTGCCTGCAAAAACGATTCCATTGATCAATTAAGTAAAGTAAACCTTTTCAAAAAAATCAAATAAGTAATATTTTCTTTTAAATCTCAAGCTAACTCAATTTGGTCATTCTTTCATTCATTAACTTGTCATACCTCTTGCTGATACTGCTTCGTTAGGTGAGAGCCCTCAGAGCGAAGAACTTTGACAGCGACTGTAGTATGATGCAAGCTGCACTTATAAACAGTTCCGTATGCCCCCATACCAATTTTAAGATTTTCAGCGAAAGAAGAGGTGGAAGATATGATTTCTTCCCAAGTGAATTCTTGGTACTGATGTGCCTGACCCGTCAAGGCATTCTCAAGCTTGTCTGTTTCTTTTGCCTCACGTAAGGCTAGTTGTTCTGCTTCTTTTCTTCGTGCAGCCTCTCTTTCAGCACAGTCCTTCACATATTCAGCTTCTCTTTTTGCAGCTTCGTACTTCTCATTCTCTTTTCGTGCTAACTCTTCTACTTCCTCCTCCTTCAAACAAATTTCCCTAAGTTTAACGTCTTCCTCCAACCGGCGCTTGTGGAGCTCATTTATCTGCTTGTGAGCAGGTTTATGATCACTATACGATATGAATTAGACATAAAAGGATGACTATTAGAAGTCATTGTTTCCTAAGCATACCTTCCTAGAAGCGTCAATTACTTCAGTTTGTGCAACTGCATACATTCCTCGAGTATGTCTTAATTCAGTTCTTAGCTTCTCTAGCTCAAAATTGAAGTCCGCCTGCATTAGAAGATTGAACAGTGTTAAAAGTCTAGGATGTGCACCTGATGTAAGTGAAATAAAATCACAAGTCATCATCAGTGGATCAGAGTTTTGATCTATGTCCATTTGATGAGTAATGGATATAACAAACTGAGGCAGAATATACCTCATATCCCGATGATGAATCTGTCGGAGCCCCTGAAATTGAAGCTTGATCATCTGCTGTTATATAGTTGTCTGTTAACAAGCTCCTAAAACTAGAAGCAAGGTCATCTCCATCAGTAGGATATGTTCCTTGGGGACAAGAACTGACATCATCCTCACCGTCTCCAAAATCAAGAGAATAGTTTTTATGGTGGACTGATTCATTTGAACTTTCTCTTCTATGAGGAAAGTTCTGATTAATATGTGAAAGAGCTTGAAATCTTTGCATTGGCAGTGAAGGAGAACGGAAGTGATTGTATGAAGAACTTGAGTCTGGTTCAGACCTTTCTGAAATGCAGAATACAGATAAATTGTTTGGTCCAGAAATGTTGAACTTACTCCCACATATAGAAAATGTCCCAGTACTTGAGGTCTCTCAAGAAAATGGAATTTATTGTTAGAAAATAACTATGGAAAAAACTAACAAAAACACTAAACCAATAGTCAAGGCATAACAATTACTAATAAAAAGAAAGGAGTTTGAATGTGAAAAACCAGTCGCTATGTAAGGCTTTGTTTCAAAGTAGACTTCCATGCTACCTTGGTGCAAATAGCAAAGAAAAGTCCTCCGGATAAGACACATTGAACTACTCAAGAACACTAAAAAATCTTCAATGTGTACTCAAATAGAAGATCCAAGAACTCATAAATATCTCAACAGCTTTTGAAGGAATCAGAGTGAATGAAGAAGAGATTTTGCAGGAGAGTGAATTTGATGAAGATCCATACGATGAAGACATGAAGTTATGATTCTGGTTAGTGGGGATATAGTGAACCATCACCAATGTGACAATATTATGAATAGACATACTCTTTAATGAATTGATGTGTCCTTAACTCATAGACATATTCCAGAGATAAATATTTTCTATTATGAATGGACAAATCTTTCAACAAGTTGTGTATTTCAAGAATACACATTAAAATTAACCACCCAAACTAAAAACCAACATTCATGATGTGTCAGATGATGAGAATGAAGCAATGACAGTTGAATGACTATGAAGACAGCTGAAGTGGTGTTATCATTAGAAGGCCCAAAATATAACCTTGACTAATATACTGCCTGTTAATAAGGTACCATGAATAATGTACTTTTAGGAATGGAATAAACTGGTTCCTTGTTTAGAAGAAGATTTGTCACAAAAATACTTCTTCAATCAATATCCAGCACATGCTATCACAATCCTGGAGCATGCTTTAGATTAACTAGTTGCTACCATGTCTTCCATTTAGAACCATCAAATACAGCATCCAGACACTCAGTCCTAACTCCTAACCAACATCTGCTCCATCTTACATTAGCGGTGATGGTAATGAGAATTCATGACGCTCCTGAAGCACAAGGGAGAGAGAAATGGAGCAAAGAACACTACATAAACCCCAAAAGGAGGAGTAAAATGTTTCTCCACCCAAAGGAAACAAGTTTAGCCAAGGTACACAAAACTGGGCGACGGTTTGTACTATTTTGTTTGGTGAAACATATAAGAATGATGAAATAAACGCAAACAATTCATCTTTACCTGTTAGTGAACTTGAAGATTGGCCTGTAGAACTGGTGATTGAGCAGCTCGTGTAACTATCTTCAGCCGAACTGCTTCCGTTTATCGCTGAATCAGAAGGACGTACAGATAACAATTTTCCTTTTGAAACAGCATAGATGGTACAAAAGCTTGGAGTACTGTCCGAGATTCTTGAGGATAAGTTTTGTCCCCTAAACGTCAAATAAAAATTTTAGACTTACAACGGGAGATAGCATTGATGCTTTTTTTTTTTGATCAAGTAAATGAGATAGCATAGATGCTAAAGGACCAAAACACCCATTCCTCCTGAGTATAAGAAAACCTGTGCTTTAAATTACCTCCTTGTTGCTACTTCAACCTAGTTAGGGGCATCAACAACTGAAGCTTTTATTTATTTTCATATTAATGTGTTTCGTATAATTTTGAATAGCTTTATGATGTATAACGTTTGCTGGTTTATACTTGACTTTTGGATAATATGAATTTCTTGCATTCTTCTTTTAGTTTGACATTATCCTAATTAACTATTTAAATTGTATAGAGTTCTTCCACAAGGAAAAAGGGTACTTGGGTGTGTTGCATGAGTTCTGCAAATAAAAACGAAAAACCATATGATCAAAGGGCAGGGGATAAAATGTCAGTTTTGTCTCAGAGAGGGTATCATCGGAAGTGAATCCGTATGAATGCCCCTTATTTTAGAATCGATGTTTCTCTTGATATTACAAGCCAATGACCACAAGGATCTTATGATGCTAGCAGTGTCAGCAACGGGAAGTAGCTCATTGTTAAAATTTGAAACAGCGTAAATCTTATTACCTAGAAAATATGCTACGAGATGAAGCACCTATGACAAGTTTGATGATATGATGCTTGGTGACCTCCTGTGCTATTGCTTTCACGATATCATCTGATTCAAGTTGTAAAACTTCTACTTGGACCTGCATGTATTTTAGATGATCAGCGATTTAACGCTAGGAGATTTTCCACTTTTCTGATATATATTTACCTTTCTTCTAGTACATAACATCTTGTAAGGAAGCATATTTTCACTTGTTTGCCACTCGACATCTTTTCGGAAAGCAGCCACTACATCATCCCGCACTTGTGAAATAGGTATAAAGCTTCCCACTAAAGAAAAGATAAATAAAGAAGTCATAATCCTAGGATACCATATTCCCAAACTTATTTCTTGTTTCCAGATTTTTGAATTAGTGACAACTGATATGTACAAAGAAAAATTGGCAGCTTTCACATGGAAATAGGAGATATGAACCATGTTAAATCGACTTATTCACAGGACGTGTCCAGTAAGTGTGTGTAAGCATCTGGCAGTGGTACGTGCAGCTTTATGCTAATATTTAGTGTATTTTGGACTATATGCAGAAAATACTTCATACTTATTTGACACAGGTTTGTTAAGGAAAATGAAGGACTCATGTGACATAGCATACAAGAAGGAATCTTTAGTCAAGTTAGCGTCCTCAAGGAATGTTAGATATTATCTTTTTCTAGTTTCCCTTCTACTTGCATTTTGTTTCTGAAGAAGGTTTCGCCCGAGAAGGATTGAAATTATGTTGCTTATATTGCCACAAAGTTAGAGTGCATTTACATAAGAAAGGTTACATGGCATGCTCCAGAAACAAAAGGCCTAAAGACCCCACCATCCAAAAAGAAAAAGTACAGCATTCTCATTGTTCCAGGATTCATAAGCAAATTTTATCAAGTATAAAGGGTGACAAACCAGAGTTCTTTTCTTATTCATCCTTTTTCCTTTCTGGGTGGCGGTGAAGGATTGTTAAGCAACAAAAATGAAATGATATTCCTTCTCCACATAACCACAACCACAAATATTATGAATTACATAACACCTCAGTTGCAAGATCAACTGTTATCATGGACAAAGTTTTCTAAAGCACGAGACTATACGAATGTTATATACTCAGGCCTAACTTACACTCTAGGAGTTCATCAATCTACTTAAGTCTATAGTCATCTTACATTAATCACACAAACTAAACTTGAATTACTAGCCTATGTAAGTCCTCTGCAAGCAAATTTTCATACACCAGAAAGCTTTCGAATAAGTCAATATTTAAACACAACAGAGTGCAGAAAAACAACTTACTGGGGGTTGGCACACCAGTTATGCGCGGACGGACATGTAACAGCTTGAAGCAAACCTTTCCTTCAGGAACAAATCTGTCCAAAGCCCACCTGACTACATATTTGCTTTTTTTCTTACCATTGATAGCTACTGCAATGGTGGAAGAGTTTAATTGAGGCAGAGCACTTAGGCCTTCCACTTTAGTTACTACTCCATCTTTTTTTCCCATCATCTAACCACTTACAGTCAAGGCTCTATTACACAAAAAAAAACTGTTTAGCACACAGATATGCTTATACCAATTTGATAGCTAGTAAACAGGAAAAACCTTAATTATGAGTAGTATTTTCATTTTTCACCCTAACAAAGACATTACAACAACAAAACCAATGTCATCCCACAAGATGGGGTCTGGTGAGGGTAGAGTGTACAGACCTTACCTACCTTGAGGGGTAGAGAGGCCGTTTCTGATAGAAACTCGACCCAGGATAAAGAAAAAACAAAGCAAGTCAAAGAGGAAAAAGGAAAACTATAGAAAAATAGTACACTAAGCGAATAACAAGAGCCTCCGGCTGAAAAGATTGTCACCCCAACAAAGACATTCCAGAACCAATTCAAGAGTTGAGATCATATGTATTTAGCAAAGAAATTCAGTTAACCTTTGCAATAAAGACAAACTGGGAACTGGGAACGGGGAACTAACCAGAAAAACTTCACATCAAACAATTCCATGACTGAATAAGCCTGTTAAAAATTGAATGTTTAAACTGTTCTGAATACCTTTTGAAGTCATCATGTGCTAACTCAATCCACACAAACACATTTCTTGAAAATGCTTATGAAATTTTTATTAAAAAAAACCCAGAATCCTTTTCTTAAAAAAAGAGAAATCCTTAAAAGTCATGTGAAGAAGAAAGAGACATGAGACAAGGACAAATGGACATGGTTTTTGGTTGGTTAACATTAAAAACAAGTAATTTAAGGTTTGAGAATTTTCGCAGAAGGCATGAGGTGACATAAGAATAAGATGACCCACAACACAACCCCCAGCATGAGTTACACTTGCTTGTTGACATTCAACTCAAAATCATGCTGAAATCCATTTTGCTCATATATATTTGTGTCGGTGAAGTTGTTTGCAGGAGTTCATGGTTTGTGCACTATAAATGTGGTTAAGGCTGAGCATGAATGATCCACTTGCCGCCGCTAATGTGCTTACAAATATTATAAATTAATATTTATGGTCCGATTATTTTGTGCATAACGAGAGTTTAATAGCTATTTTTTTTATATATATATATTTGTGTTTTAGCGCCTTTGGCACTATCAAAATATACAGAATAAAGTCAATGGTAGATTAGTTCAATTCTTATTTCCAACTTTTCTATAATTGCATAGTAAAGGATTAATTTGGCATATTCTTCCGTCTCTTAAGCTCTTGTCTATAAACTAAGTATTGTAGCCTTCTTGGCTTTTTTCAACCAGATTTTAAGTGGATATGCTAGTAATTAAAACTTTCTTTCTTACATTAAATGTTCACATCATTTTTGTTTATTTATGAAAGGATAAAAAATTACTCCGTTATTGTTAAATTGTTAAGTTATTGCTAACTTTGCACTGTAAAGTTTACTGCACTATCAAACTAGTACTACTAGTACCGTCTTTTCAAAGTTAATTAGGGTAGTTTGGTAGTTGTTGACCCTCTACGATATTGCCAGGAAACATTTCCCATTTCCCATTTCCCATTTCTTTCTTACGCAAACATAACAAAATATACTTTTAAATTTGGTGTTTTATTGGATTCTGTCTGCAACAACAACAACAACATACCTAGTGAAATCCCACAACGTAAGGTTAGGTGAGGACAGAGTGTACGCAAACCTTACCTCTACCTTAGTGGTAGAGCGATTATTTTCGAGAAATGTTCAGATAGAGCATAAGCACAAGCAAAGCAATAGCAAAAGCAAAGCAAGAGAAACGGTCAGACCCGGTCATGAAAAAAATTTAAAGTAGTATGAAAATGTTGGTATCAAAAGAGAATAAGTCATGATAACGCATTCCGAAAAAGTAAGCAGTAACTAGCGCAGATAAATAAGCTAAACAAAGTACACTAAATGACACATAGTAGCAGAAATTAAACTACCGGGGACTATAAATCAATATTGCTCCTATTAGTATGATAGGCTAAGCGGACCTACAATAATAACACTACAACTATAAGCTTGCAAGCGTAAGTAGGACTACGCTCGACTAACTACAACCATTTTACCCTAATCTGTGTCCTCCACAACCCCCTATCTAAGGTCATGTCCACAATAAGTTGCACCTGCGCCATATCCCGTCTAATCACATCTCCCAAATACTTCTTCGGCCTACCTCTACTCTCCTGAACCCGTCCATAGCCAACCTCGCACATCTCTGCAATTGGGACATTTGTGTCTCTCCTCTGCACATGCCCAAATCATCTCAACCTCGCTTCCCGCATCTTATCCTCTACCGAGGCCACTCTCACTCTGTCCCGAATATCATCATTTCTAATCATATCCCTCCTTGTATGACCGCACATCCATCTCAGCATCCTTATCTTCACAACTTTCATCTTTTGAATGTGCAAAATCTTAATTGGCCAACACTCCGCCCCATACAACATAGTTGGTCTAACCACCGCCCTATAGAACTTGCATTTAAGTTTTTGTGGCACCTTTTTGTCACATAAGACTCCAGATGCGAGCCTCCATTTTATCCACTCTTCCCCAATACGATGTGTGACATCGTCATCAATCTCTTCATCCCCTTGGATAATAGACCTGAAAGTTTCCTTTCTTTTGAATGACCTGAGTACCAAGATTCACCTCCACGTCTGGTTCAAGGTCGCTCCCGTTACTGAACTTGCACTTCAAGTATTCTGTATTGGTCCTACTCAGCCTGAACCCTTTAGATTCCAGAGTCTGTCTCCAAACCTCCAGCTTAGCATTCACTCTGTTGCTAGTCTCATCAATCAGGACTATGTCGTCTGTGAATAACATACACTGTGGCACCTCCCCTTGGATTTTTTGCGTCAGTCCATCCATATCCCTAGTGCAGCCCCATTATTACTGAAAAGTGCTCCGAGTCTCCTCCCATTGTCCGTACCCTAGTCTTGGCTCCATCATATATATCATTGATCGCCCTAGTGTACGCCACATGTACACATCTAACCTCCAAACATCACCATAGAACCTCTCTAGGAACTTTGTCGTATGCCTTCTCGAGGTCGATGAAAATCATATGTAAGTCTCTCTTCCTCTTTCTATAATGCTCCACGAACCTCCTAATAAGATAGATGAATGACTTATGTGGTCGAACGCCCCGACATGAATCCAAACTGGTTCCCGGAAATAGACACGCCTCTTCTCACCCTCATCTCTACGATCATTTCCTAAACTTTCATAATGTGGCTTAGCAGCTTGATACCTCTATAATTGTTACAACTCTGGGTATCACCTTTTTCTTGTACAACGGGAACATTGTACTCCACCTCCACTCTTCAGGAATTCTCACCGTCTTAAAATGATGTTAAAAAACTCAGTCAGTCACTCCAAACCTGCCCTGCATGCACTCTTCCAAAATTCAACTGAGATCTCATCAGGCCCGATCGCTCGTCCCCCATGCATCCTGCGAATAGCACCCTTTACCTCCTCAACCTTAATGTTTCTACAATACCTAAAATCTCGGTACTTACCAGATTGCTCCAGATCTCCCAGCACGATGTCTCTTTCTCCTTTTTCGTTCAAGAATTTATGGTAGAATGAGAAGTTTAAAAGTTTTCGTTAAAGGTAGAATGAGAAGTTTAAAAGTTAATTATATATTAAATATAAAAAGATATTTTTTTTTCAAAACTTACTAAAGAAATATCATATAAATTAGGATGAACTAAGGAATGATTAAAATTTGTGTACGAAGTTCATTTCTCTATTTTGCTTATTTCTTTATCCTTTGGTTGAATGTTCTATCATCAATGGGAAGCAAAGGAACAGTGAGTCAATGAAAGGGTGAGAAGGCAAAGTTGAACTTTTAAACCCTATATTTAAATGCAAATCACAAGTGACAACACATGAGTATCTTTCTGAATCTTCTAAAGGGCATATGTGACCACACATTTCATGGGTTATGAGTGGCAAATGACTTTTCCTAATAGAGAAAATGTAATTAACTTATATTCCTTTTAATTCAAATTCAGAGTAGTTGTTAAATAACAAAAAATTCTTTGTTTATAACCATTTAAAGGGTAATTTGGAAATTGCCAACCAGACATTTTAGTCATCGACCTTTACTTCCTCAGTTGGAACTTGGACGTTGACTTGTTTGGTACAGTTTTGTTTCCTTCCTACTTAATAACTAAGAGGGGTGACATTTTACGCGGTTACACTTAATATGTACACACGATATACACGTGTATATGGTGTATATTTGGCTCTCGGAATTCCCCTTATACCGTGTAGGATTCATAGTATTTTAGTATTCTAATTTAGGTAATGTTGTAATGTAATTAATATTGTACACTTACCATAATATTTGTATTACCATAAATGTATAGTTAGTATCCAAGTAAAATAAGGTTTTAGGAGTAGAATAAAGTTTTAGCAGTAGAATAGGAATATGATTCTCCTATTATGGAAATATGCAACTTGTATATATAGCCTTTCAATCAATGAAAATAATCAAGGGATTATTTCTTTCATGATATCAGAAGTCTAGATTTTTATTTCTCTCTTCATATTTTCCGTCGACCTCCTCCCATTACCGACGATCTGCCTCGATTTCCGAGCCCTCTTTCTCGAATTTCATGCCCGACGGTCTCTCCTCTCTTCCCAAAATTTTCTTCTCAGTCCCTCAATCACATATTGTTCTATCAGTATGTCTACATCACGGAACACGTTTCATCCTGCTCTTATAGTTTCTAACATCAAGAATAACATCCCTCTTGTTCTTGAAATAGATAACGTCCAATATGCGACCTGGGCCGAACTGTTCAAAATTCACGCACGCTCGCATCAAGTCATCCATCACATAATCCCCGCGGCTCCTGAGGATACGGAGGTCCCACGACGCGAGGATGATCCTAAGTTATGAACGACTCTTGATGCCACCGTCCTTCAGTGGATATATTTCACAATTTCTACTGACCTTTTGCAAACGATTATTGAACCTGACGCTACGGCGCATGCGACTTGGGATAGACTACGTGATATATTCCAAGATAATCAGAATTCTAGAGTTGTTACTCTTGAGCAGGATTTCTCCCACGTCAATATGGAAGATTTCCCTAACGTTTCGGCCTATTGCAAAAGATTGAAGGAATTGGCGGACTAACTCCGCAATGTTGGTGCGCCGGTTTTGAATGACCGTTTGGTCCTCCAAATGGTTTCAGGCCTTTTCGAGGCCTATAGTGGTGTTGGCACGCTTCTTCGTCAAAGCAATCCACTTCCGCAATTTTATCAAGTTCGTTCTATGCTTACACTCGAAGAAGTGGGCATGGCTAAAAAGGCGGCTACCGGTACTAGTCCTATAGTTATGAAGACCGAATCCACTGTCCATCCTCCCGGTTCCAACAACTTGGATCAAAACCGCAACAACGGTGGCGGCAAAAATGGAGGAAATAAGAAAAATAATGGCAAGAACCGCGGGGACAACAACGTCGGCAACATGTACAATGGTGGTGGCGGTGGGGGCCCTCGCGGTGGTCAGCAGCAACATCAGCAGTTTTGGGCCACACAGTGGGCCCCTATGCAGTGGCAGTGGGCCTCACAGCCATAGTTTGGGCCTAGTCAAGTTTCGCCCCCACTAGCAGTGGGCTGCCCAGCAGCAGTCCAGGCCCAATTCTTCTTAGTCCACATACAGCCAGTCGTCTGGGCCGAGGCAGCAAGCAGGGGTATTTGGGCCTCGGCCCATCACGCAGCGGCACCCACGTCTACCGACATTGAAGCCGCTATGCACACGCTTGGTTTAAATCCTTCGGACCCAAATTGGTATATGGACACCGGTGCCACTACCCACATGACATCCGATTCAGGTACGCTCTCGTCTTATTCCAATTTGAGCAACCCTCGCGGCATAATTATTGATAATGGTAATTCTATTCCAATTCGTGGTTATGGTCATAAAACTTTATCTCCCCCTCATCCACATCTTATCTTGAAAAACACCCTACATGCCCCCAAATTGGTTAAAAACTTAATCTTTGTCCGTAAATTCACTACTGACAATTCCGTTTCTATTGAATTTAATCCATTTGGTTTCTCTGTGAAGGATTTCAAGATAGGGAGTCCTCTCATGAGGTGTGATAGTAGGGGAGATATTTATCCTATCACACCTAGTTTCGGTCCATCGAGTCAAGCCTTGCCATCCGCATTTGCAGACCTTTTTCCTTCCTTGTGGCATGCTCGTCTTGGTCATCCGGGATCATCTATTGTGTCGTCATTAGATAAAAATAATTTTATTTCATGTAAGGGTACGAGTAGTACTCCAAATTGGCAGTCTTGTTCTTTAGGAAAAATTGTTATGTTGCCATTTGTAGACTCAAATTCTCATACTTTAATGTCATTTGATATTATTCATAGCGACTTATGGACGTCTCCTGTTCTTAGTTCTTTGGGTCATCGGTATTATGTTATCTTTTTGGATGATTATTCTAAGTTTTTATGGACGTTTCTGATAGCGAAAAAATCTCAAGTTTTTTTCGTTTTCTTAAAATTTAGAGCATTCATTAGAACCCAATTCGAACGAAAAATCAAAAATATTCAGTGTGATAATGGCAAAGAATATGACAATGGGGTGTTTCGGGAATTTTGTGCTAATAATGGGATCAATTTTCATTTTTCTTGTCCTCATAGGTCTTCACAAAATGGAAAAGCCGAACGCAAAATTCGTTTCATAAATAACATTGTCCGAACTTTATTAATTCATGCTTCCATACCCCCATCTTTTTGGCATCATGCTCTACAAATTGCTACATATCTCTTTAATATAATTTCTTCCAAAGGTTTGACATGTTCTTCCCCTCTTCAAATTTTACATAATAAAATTCCTTCATATTCACATCTTTGGATTTTTGGGTGTTTGTGTTATCCGTTATTCCCATCCACCACAATTAACAAACTTCAGGTTCGGTCTACTCCGTGTGTGTTTTTGGGTTTTCCGTATAATCATCGTGTTACAAATGCTTTGATTTATCCTCTAATAAAATCATCATTAATCGCCATATAATTTTTGATGAATCCCAATTTCCATTTGCTAAAGTTAATACTCCCGTACCTAGTTCATATAAGTTTTTGGATGATAGTATATCCTCGTATATTATTTACCATTTTTCGGACGTATCACGCACCCAAAATTCTCCAGTGGGCCCACTGCCCGCTGGTCCGTCACACACTGCAATTCCCAATACACCATCGGGCCGCTGGGCGATTGGTACCCAGCCACTCGAATTGGTCCAGCCTCGTGTTCCGTTTATCGAGTTGGGCCAAGAGCCCACCGTCACGCCGCTTAGTCCCTAGCCCAGAAAATTCTCGAAATCCACCCAATTCTTTCTCGAGTCATAGACCGGTCACTCGTAGTCAACGGGGTGTGTTTAAACCAAAAAGATATTTTAATTTACATTTTAATATCCCTAAATCACCCTTACCCCGTAATCTTGTGTCTGCCTTAAATGATCCGAATTGGAGAATTACTATGACTGATGAATATAATGCTCTTATTGGTAATAAGACGTGGGAGTTGGTGCCCCGTCCATCTGCTATTAATATTATCAGGTCCATGTGGATTTTTGCTCATAAGGATAATTCAGATGGTTCATTTGCCCGACATAAGGCGCGGCTTGTGGGTGATGGTAAGACTCAACATGTTGGTGTAGATTGTGGTGAGACGTTTAGTCCGGTAGTCAAGCTAGCTACCATTCACACTGTGCTTAGCTTGGCTCTTTCGAAAGCATGGCTTATTCATCAGTTAGATATAAAAAATGTTTTCCTACATGGTGATCTCAAGGAAACAGTCTATATACATCAACCTTTGGGATTCAGGGATCCCAAACATCCTCATCATGTCTGTTTGTTGAAGAAGTCCTTATATGGGCTTAAGCAATCTCCACGGGCCTGGTATGCCCGGTTGGCAGACTATGTTTCGACTATTGGGTTCACCCACAATAGGTTGGATAATTCTTTGTTCATCTACCGTCGTGGTTCGTCCTGGCCTATACTCTGTTATATGTGAATGATATTATTTTGATTGCCTCTTCCGATGCCTTACGCCAGTCTATCATGACAATGCTCAGCTCTGAGTTTGCTATGAAAGACTTGGGGCCCTTGAGCTATTTTTTTGGGATTGTTGTCACTCGTCATGCAATTGGGTTATTCTTATCTCAAATGAAGTATGCAGTTGAGATCATTGAGAGGGCTGGGATGTCATCCTGTAAGTCTACTTTCACTCCAGTTGATACTAAGCTTAAGCTTAGTGCCGCGGCCGGCGTACCATACGAGGATCAGACCCGCTATCACAGTCTTACAGAGGCCCTTCAGTATCTTACATTCACGAGGCCAGTTATTACATATGATGTATAACAAGTGTGTTTGTTTATGCATGATCCCAGAGTTGAGCACATAAAAGCACTCAAATGCATCATTCGGTATATTCAGGGTACGCTGGACTATGGTTTGCATTTATATCCCTCCTCGACATCCACACTTGTCTCATATACGGATGCTGATTGGGGTGGCTGTCCGGACACCAGATGGTCTACGTCAGGCTATTGTATGTTTCTCGGCAATAACCTGGTCTTATGGTCTGCGAAACGTCAGTCGACATTGTCCCGATCCAGTGCCGAGGCCGAATATCGATGGGTAGCTAATGTGGTCTCAGAATCATGTTGGTTACGTAATTTGTTGTTGGAGCTTCATTGTCCCATTCAGAAAGCAACCTTGGTTTATTGCGATAATATTAGTGTCATCTACCTTTCTGGTAATCCGGTTCAGCACCAGCGCACTAAGCATATCGAGATAGACATTCATTTTGTCCGCGAAAAGGTTGCTCGTGGTCAGGTACGCGTCTGTCATGTCCCGTCAAGGTATCAATTTGTCGACATCTTTACAAAAGGGTCTTCCCTCGGTCCTTTTTGACGATTTTAGGGACAGTCTCAACGTTCGAAGACCGCCCGCTATGACTGCGGGTGTGTGTTAAATATACACAATATACACACGATATACACGTGTATATTGTGTATATTTGGCTCTCAGAATTCCCCTTGTACCGTGTAGGATTAGTAGTATTTTAGTATCCTAGTTTAGGTAATGTTGTAATGTAATTAGTATTGTACACTTACCATAATATTTGTATTACCATAAATGTATAGTTAGTATTCAAGTAGAATAAGGTTTTAGGAGTAGAATAGGAATATGATTCTCCTATTATGGAAATATGTAACTTTTATATATAGTCTTTCAATCAATGAAAATAACCAAGGAATTATTTCTTTCCATGTGTATAAATTTTATATAAATCTTTTTTTTTTCCATGTACAAATTTTAATCAGTAACATCAACAATCGTGATAAACTAGGTACAAGAAGAGACAATGAGTGCCTTGGCAACTACAATGAAAAAATAGATAAATGCCCCTATAGTTTTCTCCACATTGAGAGCAGACTTACAACACTATCTCTCTGGCTTGAATTGACCTACATACCAGTCAGCTCTTCTCGTAGATTGATATCGTTTTAACAAACGTCTAGAACTCGGATTGATCAATTAAGAGGGCGGAGTCAGGATTTTCATTATAGGAATTCAAAAATATAAAAAAGTAAATACAAGAAGAAGCTAAGGAGTTCAACATCTATTATATATATATAATACATTATAATTTTCTACCAAACCCTCAACTTTACCTAGCTCCACCAGAGGGTTGTCACTCTTTAAGATCATCCCTTGTTTTATATTCTTCTAGCAATTGGCCCCACATTTTAATACCTACTATTTCCACTTAAGGTAAGATAAATGGTTGAAATATTCAATGGGCAATCTTTTTGGCTTGATCAAGAAGTGGTTACCGATAATTATTGTGACTTTAAAGTGATAGTTTCTATCCTCTTTCTTTCTTCCCCCCAATATATATAATTAAAGTTAGCAACAGTCGACCATTTTATCAAGGAGGCTATCAAGTTAAGACTGTAGAGATGAAATAATGTAGGATAAGTCAAACTCATTCCTGGTAATAGATTAATATTGATTTTAATTAGCCATATGGGAGTTTGTAAGCAAATTTACATCTCAACTGTAAATTTGCTCGCACCATCATCAATGTGTTTTGGTTCGAAGAGTACGACGACTAAACAATAAATATATTCTGCAAATAATTCATTACTTTTTACAAAATATATCATGAATGAATATGTTACTGATTAGGAATGAGGAACTAGAAAGTTAGTACAAGAAAACTTGTTAGTTGTCACTAAACCTGAATTAAAAACTTAAAACTGCATCGTTGCACTTGATCAGAAATTTAAAAAGGATATAGAGCTAGATTTACATTACTTTTAGTTCATTTATTTTACTTAACTGTAGTTTTTATAAAAATAAAATATTCAGAGGCCTTTGCGCTTTTCCTCACTTTTCACATGTGAGTGGTGACAACTCTGAAAAAAGAGGAAATCCAGAAAAGGGGATCCTATTGGCTTTGCCTATTCAACTTTTAAGGAGCCATTTGGACATTAAAAAGGAACCTTTTTCTGAAAATATTTTCAAAACATTGTTTTGTTATACATTATATTGATTTTTTTAAATTAGATTTTGAAGATAATTTTTTCAAGTTTGCAACTTCTAAGTAAGAATTTTTCTTACTCGCAAGCTCTTTTTTAAAAAAGTGAAATACATGTCCAAACAAGCTTTCACGCACAACTCAACTTTCATTTCCTTGATAGAACTAATCAATCTTGAAATAAATCCATGTCCACTACTAGAAACAAAGGTTTTTCCCACCAACATTCGGTGAGATATTTGTGTTATAAAATATTATATTTTCATATCACTCCCACCGAATCAGCTCACTAATAAAATGCATGGTGGAAAACAAATTCTCATTAAAACGCTGAAAACTCCATAATTTTTCAGTGGAAATAGCCATTGAACATTTTTTCAGTGGGAAAATAGTGATTTTTTAGTAGTGGTCAAATGAGCAAAATCCTAACACTTCAACAAGAAGCTTAATAGGATTGTCATTGCACATACTCAAATTTGAACTTGCTGTATCAATGACACGTTTTATGGTTTCATAAGTCCTTCAATAACCATAATACGGAAGGACATTATCTTTTCTACAATATCCACAAGAGACTATGAATGTGGCTTCATGGAAGAGAAAAACTAAAATACAAGTGGGTTATACTAAAGGGATCATTGGGGATGAACAGTAAAGACCTCAACGTCATTCATCCCATGATTTCTGACAGAGTACTGAAAAGTCCAACCATGGCATGCACCTGCATGAATTCCACTTTTGTTGACTGCAAATAGAGCCCCAATGAAGTCTGGATATTTCCTTGCAATTCGCGATATAGCATCTTTCGCAGCAAGTTTGGGTTCCATTCCTAGTCTCATATTCTCCACAGCCTGATAACTGGAATCAGGCAAACAACATAGAAAAATGTTTTTCTCCATTCAAGTTATGCTGGCCTCTAAAAGTTGGACATAAGCTTAAAGACATGTATTTGGTCCAGATAGAAACTTCCTAAAATCCCTACAAAGTATAAGAGGAAAAAAAACATATCCAAATACCAATCAATCAGGGGAATGAATCTAAAGCTTTATCTAGAGTTTGTGATCCCATCAAGAGGGTTCCCCAGCGCATGCAAAATCAAGTATAACGTAGGTACACTGACTATAATTCGGACACTTACACAATTTTTCTACTCCTATTTCTTAGAGGATGAGAAGTGGGGTTGACAAGAAGTTATGAATCAACTATGATAAGCTAGATTTTTTCAAGGGTTTCTTTAGCTTCTTACTGCCAGGACAAGTGTTCAGGAATCAAACCAGACCTTTAAAATGCTTGTTTGACACTGCAAATATTTTGTACAACCCATATGAAAATATGCCGCTAATCATCATATGTTAATGATTTAACATTCACAGACATACCACCTGCGGGTGTGAAAGATTGAGGAGCTACGCTTCATTATTTGTTCTCATGGTCAGATATTCTCTGTATCTTATTTACCTATTTAATTCAAAAGTTAAAGTGACTTCGTTTCTAAAAAACATTCTGCTGTGCATGATGGCACGAAAAGTTAGAGGAAGTTCTTGCGAAGTACCACGGAAGGAAGCGCATCATAATATCACCATCTCCAGTGGCTCCACAAGCGCCAACTTCAGCATCTGCATACGCTGAAGACCCTGCTATAGGTCCATCACCAACCCTACAATGTGTTTAAAAAGAGAAAGGAGAAGTAAAAGGAAACTGTCAAAGATAGAAAACCAAAAGAAAAATAACAAAACCAGTTTGAAAAAATGTTATGGTTGAATCACCATGCTTTATTCAGTTTTGTGAGAAAAAGGTAAAGAAAGTAATGGCTTTATTCTGTAAGAGAAGTAAATTTTACTGCAGAGGCAAGTATACTCAACGCAAAATCATCCACTGATAAAAAATTGAAGCAAGTTAACATTCTACAAATTATTTAGGGAAATGAGAAAATTATTCAGAAAATCTAATCCAAGTACAAAGAAATGCTCCATCCTTCTGTAATTAAATTACCACCTTTCCTTCACTTGATACAAAACCACTTCCCTTCAATGAGATTAAAGGTCTATTGTATATAAGAGTCACTTTTAGTCTTCTCAAACTTAAACTTTCCCATCCTATTACAAGAAACGTCTCCTCCGTCTATCAACCATGAATACTGGAAAGGGGAAAAGGGAATGAAAGGAAAAAAGAGGAGAAAAGTCAAACACAGACATTCAACTTAGGACAAAAGTGATAGCTATCAAGAATCTATACTTTTGTGACTTAGTGTTATCTGTAGAATATATCACGCATTAACAAAGTTCCAAATATTTCTTTTATGACGGTGATGTACGGGCCAGCTTGCGCGGCCTTGATTATTCCGCCAAGTACCTACTTAACAAAGTTCCAAAAATACAAACGCAGACTGACAGGACTTCAGAAGTCGACAATTTGTCAATGTTTAATCTTTTGATACCCCAGTGACCACCTGTAAAAGATTACTGTTTCCAAACAAAATAGATAGATCAAGCAGTAAGCACGTCATTAAATTTTTGAAATGTTTATAAATTGTTTCACCTTATCCAGACACCCCTGAATAGATGGTATGTCCCCTACAACATTAGGTAATTTGTATTTTCTTCTTCCCTTTAAGACGAGAATGGTCCCTTTAGGGAAAGAGACAGTAAAGTTGATAACCATATTTGCAGCTTTCTTGATTTAATTAGCAGGTTGCAAAGTACTTTGTTTAACTGAAGCAAAAGTAAATCCGTGTGGCATGTGCACAACAATTCTAAAAAGGTCACTGAAGTTATTTGGCTTCATGGTAAATCATTGAAAGATCACACAGAATTTTCTCATAGCATAAACAAGTAAAGATCATCACCTTCCGGGAATCTTGAACGTGGCTCCATTAGTTGATGTGCCAACGGCAATCCGTCCAACCTAAAAGGGAAAGGAATAAACAATTTCTGGTGAAAGAAGGTAACAAGCTAACAAAATAAGGAAGGCTAACACGCCAACAACTTACTTGGTCGATGACAGCCATGGATATTGTATCATGGCTATGTAAACCTACATTAACTGATCCAAATTCATTAGGCCTGGGCTCGTTATCCATCATGCATCTTCTTATTGAAGGACCATTTGGATGGTATGGACCACAATCATCCCTTGGGATAACATTTTTCCGAAAATTAGGTTGGCAATAATTTTCTTTCCATTTTGTCCACTTCTCTATTGACTCATTTGAGCTAAGGTTTGTAGGCCCTGGAAGGCCCATTGAAATGGCAAAAGCTGAGGCTTGATCACCGACAAGCATAGTATGTTTAGTATACTCCAGCACTAACTTCGCAACTTTAATGCCCTCTGGCACATATCTCATAGCAGCAACAGCACCGACCTCCATTGTTACCTATGCATGTCTTAGCAAGTCCAAAATAAATTTCAAATTATGTTTGCCTTCATCACAGTGATCATGAAGAAATATACAAGAAGAAACAGAAAACTATTACCCCATCCATGACCATGGCATCAATTGTAGTTTCTCCATTCTCGTCTGGACTTCCACCAGGCCCAACTGACATGAAAATAATACATATGAAATGCTATAGTAATACAAATATCATATTGTAAAAACCATCTGCTAGATGCTCAACGGCATCAACTCTTATCTTACAACTGGCTGACTTTTCTGTCACTACTAATTTTCCATATCTGAAATTTTTTATGTAACTTCTAAAAGTATACAATTATTATTTTGACAGCAGACAGTCAGTGGACCTAGGACTAACTTGTTAACCGCTCAACCCTCTTACATTGAAATAATTCAAATAAAATGTGGTAGATGTAGCGATATGATTGGACGTCCAGAGAATTACTAAGCATAATATGCTTAAGGTTCATGTTATTGTTGAAAGTCAAGAGGATATTTTAGTGATAATGCCATAATTTGGAATTCCGAAAGTTAGGCAAATTATCTTATTTTATGTAACTCAAATCCTATATAAGAAATCCTTCTTGTATCCTGCTAACCAACTCATTCAGTATGAGCTTTTCCCCCTCATTTCTCATGGTATTGGTATCTCTATGATCTTGGCGAAGACTTTATGTTGTTTCTACTTTTGGCAGCCAGCCTTACATCTACCTGGCTAAATATTTTCTTGTTTAAATTTTAGTATTCTTGCTTCTTTCTGGTGACTGTTTTGGCAGTACAATTTATCTTTCTAATGATCATTCCGGTGAAAATGTGCCTTTCTGGGCGACCCATTTGGTGGTAATGTCCGTCTTTTGGATACTGCACTCAAGTTAGTTCATCACTTTGTGTTTGAGGGAGAGTCAAGAGAAGTATTAAGAGAATCAATAAAAATATTGTGCAGAAACTTAATGATAATGTCACAATAATTTAGAATCCAAGAATTCGTCGGATGTTGTACTCATTTGGGGATTTCAATGAGTTTTCTCTAGTTCAGTTGCTATTTCAATATTTAGTATGGGGGTGGTATTGTACTTCCACTAAGAAGACTTGAACTTTGAATTGTCGAAGTCAGGACACAAGTCAGGCTGAAAGATAGTATCAATTCAAGGACTAAGGAGTGACCACTACATTTATTGCCATCAAAATCTTTGGAACGGAACACCACTTTAATTGCAGAAGTTCAACCACTTCATGAATGACCAAGAAAACTTTTTTGTTCATTATATTTGCTTTAAACTCACATTCTTCCTAGTAACTGATTCAATGTTAAATAACCAGAGCAAAGATCTTCACTGTGCATTCATGTGCAATTAGGAGAGTTTGCAAGAGTAATTCAATTTTCAAAGATTTATATACTAAAATGAAAGAGAATTGCTTGGTTTTAAGTCGACTCTCCTAGATGCATATACTAATTACTTGACATAGATGGTATTTTCTTGGATTCACCTCTTGAAAATACTAAATTTATTAAACCAACTCAAACCTCATAGATCTTTTTTATCAATACTTTCGAAAGCAAAAAAGGTAAAAGCGACTGGACTCCTAGGCTTTAGGCAAGAAATGAAAGCAAAAAGTGAAGCGCACAATTTCCAAAAACATCAGTCAGTACTTATAACATCAAACATGTATTTAACGTGTTTAATTCAAAATCAAATACACTAGTGATATATTAATTAACTCCGGATCACCAATTTTACTTTCCTATTTCAGTTAATCAGCCATGAAGAAAGAGGAAGTATTAATATAAAATGACAGTGACCATATACCTGTACCATCACATCTAAGTTTCTCACAAGCAGAACAACCTTCCACAACTGCATCTACTGCAGAAAAACCACTGTCGACGGCCTCCCAGGCAGTTCTAACAGCTTCCAAAAAAGGCCAGGTGCTTACAACTATTGGATATTGCAAGGATCCCCAAACTTCATTCACCAGTGCCTATTCTCATAACAAATTTATAAATCATATAAATCACTTGGAAGCAGAAGCAGATACAGCCTATTAGCTAAACCCAGTACTTTCGAAGCATGTTGTAAATTTGTGTAAACATTCACTATATTAGTAGGTCTAAACCCATAACTTTTAGAATATAGTATGTTCCATGCTAAAAAACTTAAAGATTGAACCCATAGTGTTTAAATCCTAGATCCGCCTCTACCGGGGAAGCAATGATTTGATACTAAATATCCAGAAAAAAACACATAAGTAAAAGCAAAAAAAAAAACATGAATGGGGATTTAATTGATGATAAACTAATCCTAGTTCGATTGATGATGCAGAAAAAGAATTCCTGGTTTAATTCTCCAACAATAGGTTGGACTTAAAATCAGCGAAACTGAACTAAGATAAATGGGTTAACTAATAATCTAAAAATCATTCCCGAAACTAAGCTGCCAACCTGCTGCAGACCCTCAAAAAGAACGTCTGATTTTCTAAGTAAATAAATCTCTGAAAATATGCTGGAAAAAAAATCTCAAAAAATTCATTCTCATACTGTCTTTATTTAATTCTTTTAGGGTAAAAAAAAAAGCGGTCTGTATTGTACGCAGCCTTAACTCACGTTTAATTCTTTTAGGGTATTGAAGAGAAATCATGTTGCTAGTAAAATGAAGTGCGTCACTTGCAGAAATAGGAGGGTCCTAAGAATCAACTTTGGAAGAGCTTAAAGAAAGTGATGACACTGAATACCTGCAAAAGTTTTTTTTTTTAAAAGAAAACATGAAATAAAAAATGGTTTAGGGAAGTTTGGTTATACCGTGGAGAAGATTATTGTGAAGAGGAGGAGATGAGGGACTTGTAGGTGCTTCTTCATGCTCATCGCCTCTGAATATTCCCCTATTTTTCACTCTGTGACCATTAGACTCATAAATTAAGGATGTCCCAAAAAACTGAGAATTTAAACTATACTTCCTTATTCTTTCATTCTTTGGGTTCAAAAGAGTATTTTTTATCTTCTTTAAATATTTATTTCCTCCGTCTCAATTTATACAATATAATTTGTCCGAATATAAAGTTTAAGAGAAAAAAAATATTTTTGAATTTTATGGTCTAGTACAAAGCTAAAGGTATTTATGTAATTATATATCATCTCGTAAAATCTAAAATGTAAATTTAAAATTAAATTATTGTCAAATAAAAATATGTGTCATTCTTTTTTTAGGCGAACTAAAAAGGAAAGTACTTTCCGAAATTGGAACAGACGAAGTAACATCTGTTTCTGTTAAATTTGACGGAAACTAAAAAAGAAAAAAGAAGACATATATTTAGCAATAACTCACACATTTGGAAGTACAATTTCTCTATTTTTGGTGTAATACATTTTTTATTAATTTTTAATATTTGATGAGACTTTCCAATATATTTTATTAAATCTTTTTTTTGACAGTTTTCATCAAATATAATATACAAAATTCGTTAATATTTGACGAAAATCAAATGTGTTAATTTTTGGTAAACTTAAAAGATCAAAATTGTTCAGAATATAATTTAGAAATTATTTTGAACCTACTCTCACATAAATGTAAGAAACCAGTTTTGTCATTTTCTCGTTTCTTATAATTTTGGCCGGACTAATCAGAATTTACTCTGAAAAAATCCATTTTGAATAATGTTCTCTTTGTTAAAGAAAGAGGAATAAGTAATTCATTCCGAACAATCTTTTTTTTGGTCAACCATTCCAAGCAACCTTTAAAGCACAATATTATATATTTGATTTTATTTTCTACTGATAGAAGTAATTTGCGTAGTTTGTTTTTGCTTTTCCTAATAAAATTGAGTATATTTTAAATCTTTATTCGGTTAAATTTGTCTATATGATCCAATCCAGCCAATCTTCAATAGTTGTTGGCTACAATCAAATTTTGACCATTTATAAATTATATCGGGGGAAAATTCAATAATCCAAATTTAAGTTTACACAACTTAGGTGATGAAGTTCAATAAGCCATTATCCTATGCAAGAAGGATTGTCAGTAAGATTTCTAGATGATTGTTCTTCCAAAAACTTGCAAAAATATAGGAATATTTAAATTTCCTTAACCAATTCAAATACTAGTAGGTTTTCTAGATCGACAGAAATGGTATTGTAATTCATAGTTCATCAAATTATTAATTGCTTTGTTCCAACAAAAAAATCCACTCCTTTTCTTCTTTTGCTATTTTTGTGCTTTATGTTCTACATAACATGAAAATTAAAATCCTTCACCAAGAAATGGCATAATAGTTGCTATTCATATTCATCAACCTGACGATCGCAGCAAACAGAATAATTTTTCTTTAAATAACTACAAATAAACCGAAAATGACACATTAACTGCAAAGATCTATGTCTATTTGATAATTGCAATGCTGGGACACAAGTTCATTCCTAAGTGCATAACCCTTCAATGGCATGTAAGATCGTTTTATGCTTTATACCAACAATCACCCCTAAACAAAAAAGTGAGCTACACATTTTCTGAACCTATGCCTATCCCAATCAAAAATTTACAAAGCCACGGTTACAAACTCCTAAAGGTTAAGAGAAAATCTAATATGGTGACAAGGGTTCCAATTTTTTTTGTGACATTCTATATGTGCAATATATCCAATCTGGGAGTCCGATACAATACTATCACCACAGGGTCTCATTTGCAACTGTAAATACTGCATTATGATGTTCGATTAAGCACTGAATGGCATCAATAGCACCCAAGTCAATCGGAAGACCATCATCCAAGGGGATGGGAGAAGATGCATCAACAGTTTCACCTTCATCTGGATGCAAAAACAATCACAGGTTAAAAATAATAAGTTTTTAGCAGTTTTTTAAGTTGCAAATAGCAATCTCTGAATGCAATGCTTTTACTCTAACTAATATAAGTAGAACATACTCCACAATATTACCATCAAAAGAAAAATGCGAAAAACATAACTTATTTGATTAAATTGAAAATTTATTGATTTTCCACTCCAAAAACCAATTCAATAGCCGTTAGTAGTTCTGGCTTAAATTTTGTTGCAGAAAACCAAAGCAACTCTTTACCTACTCTTAGTCTACATTAAAAATTGTAAGAAGTCAAATCCCACCAGCACAAAATCCATCCAAAAGAAATGAAAAGGAACATAAAACAACATATTCTGCCCCAGATAAACAACAACATACCTAGTGCAATCCCACAAGTGGGGTTTGGAGAGGGTAGAGTGTACACAGACCTTACTCCTACCTTGGGAGGTAGAGGTTGTTTCCAATAGACCCTCGACTCAGGATAAAGCAAAAACAAAGCAGGTAAAAAAAGAAACAGTAATTAAAGCAAAAGAGTGCTAAGCGAATAAAAAGAGACGGTAGATAGCAATAGAGGTCACTCCATAGTCAACCTCTCACACCTCCACACTGGGAGGTCCGCACCTCTCCTCCAACGAGGTCACTCCCACTTTTCTCGGATATCTTCATTTCTAATCCTATCTCTCCTAGTATGCCCACACATCCATCGTAACATCCTCATTTCTGCAACCTTCATCTTCTCAACGTGAGAGTTCTTGACTGGCCAACACTCCGCCCCATCCAACATAGTTAATCTTCCTATCACACAAGACTCTGGATGCAAACCTTCATTTCATCCACCTTACACCACTTTAACAACTGTGTTTTTTCTAACAACTCGAAAGGCGATTCCCCTTATTATCATATCTACAACTCCAGACGTGACAAGAGTGTTTATTCCCCCAAAAAAATCACGTGTCCGATAACGATAACTTAGTTATGACCTTAGGTCATCTTTCTGTTCAAGCAAATTATGGGGCTTTTAGTTTCGTTTCATCTAGTCTGTATGCAAAGAAAATGAGCATTCGATAAAAAAAGACTTTGATACGTTAAGGGAATCGAGGTTGATTGGTTTTCTATCTAGGCGAGTATCGAACATGATCTCTTTCTACCGCTTGTGAAAGCATTCCTTCCAAATCAAATGTTTCAAGGCCCAATCGTCGGCCAGCTCCACAACAAGGAGGTTTTGTTAAAGCTGAAGTACTTTCTTTTAAGAATATATGTGGTTCCATCTTTCGTTCGTTAGTTAAGCCACTTTTTTCTAAAAATGATTGTAGTAATTCTGGTTTGACACTATTTGGAATGGCTCTCTCATATTGAGAAATTTTGTCTAGTGGCATTTGATCACAAAATCCATTAACAGTTGCATAAATGACTAGAAATTATTTTTCAATTGGCAATGGTGCATATTGTGGTTGTTTTAGTACTTCTTACTTCTGTCAGAGTAATGCCTGAGTCGCAACATCTTGGTCTGAGCCAAATTGAGCAAGGGCGGCCACTTTGCAATATTGTGCCAATTCCAGTTTTGAACTACCGCAGACTTGTTTCATAGTTTTCAACTGAGCGGCATACCCGATGCGACTGACAGATAAGACGACGTTAATAGCAAATCTTTCCAAACAGATTTGTCCATCAGTAATAGGGACATTGGTATATAGGCTGATACGTCTCCTTTGTTTCTATTTATATGAAGGGCTTCCCTCTTTTCTTGGGTCTGCTCGCTCGTCTACGCTCAGCCCCAGCAAGTAATAATTAAAAAAGGATGTTTACTTGCCTGCATTAAGATTTCAAACCCAAACTTGTTGTAAAAAAGCAATCAATCAGAATCAAGTAAATAAGTCAGAAATTCGTGACAAATCCTTGAACCTTTCCCTTGCGCAGTCAAGTCCGTTATAAAAGAGCAAAGACTTCCTTCAAGAAGATCTCGTTGAAGAGCATGGCGTGGATCGCCAACAGGCTTCAACTTCTCTTCAAGAAAGTGATAAGTCTCCTTTCGTATGTTTCAATTGGGAGATTTCGATAGAATTTGCAAAAGATTCTCTTCTTTGAGCATTAAATAAAAAATTGTCTTGGATAAGGCCTTTTCTCTCTAATACTTGAAGATCGAAATACTCTACATCGAATATAATTCGGAAGTGCGTAACATTTATCGTCGAATTGAAATTGTCCCAAACAAGCTTAGCATAGTCGCCCAGTGTTCTGAGGAGGAATATTATAGTACTGTTGGTTCTCTAGGACCCTTCTCCGACAATATATTTGGGACAAATATATTTTCTAAGACAATGTTTCTAAAGGTAGTGAGCGATTCTTTACTGAATTCTGATTCTCTATCCGAATTTTCACTTTCATTCGATCCGGATAAGCGAAAGAATGGTCAAGAACGAGAAATCTCAAGAGGGAAGAAAAGAGACAAAGGAGGAAAAAAAGGAGAAAAAGAATCATACTTTTTTCTTCTTATCAAGAATAACGTAATAAATAGGAAAGAAAATAGGAAAATAAGGAGATGCTTCTATCTAATGGCAGAAAACGCCCACAGGCAACAGCTAAAACAGCACTGAAAGCGCTATGAATTTTCTCAAGGATTTTTTCCAATGATGGATTTCGCGCCACTGAATGAATCTAGGAAACTAGGGACATTTCCAGTACCGATAGCAGCTCCCGCTGAAGCAATTGTAGCAACTCCTGCACCCATTGATTTTGCACCTTATAACAGCTCAACTTTCAAATTCTCCTCACGCTTTTTTCATCATCATCAGGGATTTCTCTTCAAGAATACTCGCCTCGTCGATTCTTCCCCTCATTCTTTTTATCTTAGATTACTTTAATTCTTTATAAATTAAATAAAGTCAAAAAGTACATACATATATTAACAACATGATATACGATATTATGAGAAAAAATCCCCAGAAAGAATAAAGAAAGATATTGACTAAATATCCAAAAAAAATGCTATATAAAAACAATGCTATATACGATATTCAAGACTTTCTCGGTGTTGACAGAACACAAGTAGGCCTAGGCCAAGACAAGACGCCTATTTTTACACTGCAAATAGAATAACGCGATTACTCTTCACAAGTAGGCGCGACATTTATTTGAAAAACAAGCTTCATGCTTATTATCTTCAAGACTCTGCTTGTACGAGTCTTAATTCCAGGGCTGGGATCACGAACAAAGTTCAGTCACCTTCCCCCTCCCCAACTATCAAGAGTTCCCTTTCGACCATGATAAATAGTCGAGTTCAAAGGAGAGAGTAATGTCGCGCCACTAGGTATTCTCTACATACCCACATGTCTCGCTTTCGGGTAGAGGTAGGCTCTTGCAACATGCAACATGCAACAAGCGGTTCAAGCTGATGTCGCTCATTTTTTCGTTGTTGCTAGCTTGCGGTCACTCCTTTCTTTCTTGCTCACGAGGCTTTTTCTTCGCTCATCTCACTTGCCGATCCCTCTTCTCTAGCTGATTTCGAACTCGGGGAGGAGAGAGGCTCTTTCGACTAAAGCGAAAAAGGGGTGAGAGTTGATCTTTCACATGAAAGAACCTTCATCAATCTATAATTAGAATGAAGAGTAGAATGTGAGGGAAAGCAGTCTAGCCGATTAAGTGAACTGAAAAAAAATGTACCTACCAATCAAGTAAGGAGATAGAGTGAAAGAGATGGTAACCTTATTCTGACCAAAAGTCTATTCTATATACCCCTAAAGTCTAGTGGTCAGGACACTTCTATTTCAAGGAGACGACGGGGATTCGAATTCCCCTGGGTAGGGTACTACAAAAGGATGTTGATGCCAGAGAGAAGGGCCTTTTTCTAGTTCAATTTCACTCCTTCAAATGTCCTTTTATCTTGCTATCCTATAGGAAAGAAAGCTCTTAGCGCACAAAGCGAAGGTAGGCCTTCTTTTCTTTCAATACTAGCTAGTAGTGAAGACTCTTCTTGCTCACCTTTCTGGGAGAGCTTCCATCATCGTCCTTAGTTAGCCGATGCCTCTCTCTTCTCTTTTCTTTACAAAAGTGGATTCGAAAACGCAAACAAAGCAGTAAGAAGAAAGCCTAAATGCACAATCAAGGGAAGGCTTGAACAGCTGCCAAAGGGCTTCCCTTAGGGGACCTATTATACCACTTCCCGGAATAGAAGACAAGAAGGAGATTTGACATCACTCATGACATAAAAAGGTCAGGTCACCAAAGGGGAAGAAAGGTCAGCACTTGAGATGCTTGCTTCGCTCAAAGGTAGGAAAGAAAGGTCAGCACTTGAGACGATTGCTTCTATAGGAGTAAAAAAAAAGGCTCAAGAAGGAACTACACTCAAAGAATGGAAAGGCCCATATATAAAGCAGGTTGTGAAGGCGTTAATATGATTGTTCTCAAAGCAAAGGCCCATACAATTACCCTTTCCTTCTTAAAAAAAGGGCAGTCTGGTGCACTAAGCTCCCGCTATGCACGGGGTTTGGGGAAGGGCCGCTTTCCTTATATAAATAATAAATAATAATAAATATTCCCTTTGATCGCTACAAGTATGTAGCCACGTAAACGAAAATAGGCAAGCTATCTGATGAATTTGCTAAAAATGCCAATGCCGCATCACCACCTTTCTGAACACTTAACCTTCTCTTGACTCAAAGTCTTGAGCCACGTAAACCAACCCCAAAGCTTAAAGGAGTCCTTTTAGGATGAGGTTGATGCTTTTATAAGCCTTAATCAGAGCCTGGTATGGGATCGAGAATTTTCCCTCTAATATAAAACTTACAAGTTTATGGAGAATTTTTAGCGGTTACAACAGCGAAGACGGCGGCTTTTGAGCGCCTGTATGTGGTATTAGAGGGAAAAGACAGGCATAAAAAGTTGTACAGACTAGCCAAGGCAAGGGAGAGGAGGACCCGTGACTTGGATCGCGTGAGGTGCATCAAGGACGAGGACGACAAAGTACTTGTGGAGGACGCGCATATTAGGCGGAGGTGGCAGTCTTACTTCCATAAACTCTTGAACGAAAAAGGAGATAGAGGCATTGTGCTAGGAGATCTAGAGCAATCTAGTAGGTACCGAGATTTTGGGTATTGTAGAAGCATTAAGGTTGAGGAGGTTAAGGGTGTTATTCGCAGGATACGCAGGGGACGAGCGACCGGGCCTGATGAGATCCCAGTTGAATTTTGGAAGAGCGCAGGCAGGGGCAGGTTTGGAGTGGCTGACTGAGTTTTTTAATGTCATTTTTAAGACGACAAGAATACCCGAAGAATGGAGGTAGAGTACGATGACTCCTTTGTACAAGAACAAATGTGACATCCAAAGTTACAACAACTATAGGGGTATCAAGCTGCTAAGCCACACTATGAAAGTTTAAGAAAGGGTCGTGAAGATGAGGGTGAGAAGAGACATGCCTATTTCTGAGAACCAGTTTGAATTCATGCCGGGGCGTTCGAGGAGATATTTGGAGGTTAAAGGTGTACATGTGGCGTACACTAGGGCGATCAAGAATATGTATGATGGAGCCAAGACTACAGACAGTAAGAGGAGACTCGGAGCACTTTCCAGTGATGATGGGGTTGCACCAGGGATCAGCTCTAAGCCCATTCTTATTTGTTTTGGTGATGGATGGACTAACGCGACAAATTCAAAAAGAGGTGTCATGGTGTATGTTATTGGCAGATGACATAGTCCTGATTGATGAGCGAGTGAACGCTAAGCTGGAGGTTTGGAGACAAACTCTGGAGTCTAAAGAGTTCAAGCTGAGTAGGACCAAGACAGAATACTTGGAGTGCAAGTTCAGTAACGGGAGCGACATTGAGACAAGTATGGAGGTGAGGCTTGGTCATTCCAAAGAAAGGAAGATTCAGGTATCTCGGGTCTATTATTCAAGGGAATGGAGAGATTGATGATGATGTCACACACCGTATTGGTGCAGGGTGGATGAAATAGAGGCTTGCTTCTGAAGTCTTGTATGATAAAAAGGTGCCACCAAAACTTAAAGGCAAGAGGGTGGTGGTTAGACCGACTATGTTGTATGGGGCGGAGTGTTGGCCAGTCAAGACTTCGCACATCCAAAAGATGAAAGTTGCGGAGATGAGGATGCTGAGATGGATGCGTGGGCATACAAGAAGGGATATGATTAGAAATGATAATATACAGGGACAGAGTGGGAGTGGCCTCGGTGGAGGATAAGATGCGAGAAGCAAGGTTGTGATGGTTCGGGCATGTGCAGAGGAGAGACACAAATGCCCTAGTGCGGAGGTGTAAGAGGTTGGCTATGGACGGGTTCAGGAGGGGTAGAGGTAGGCCGAAGATGTGTTGGGAGAGGTGATTACACAAGATATGGCTCAGGTGCAACTTATTGAGGACATGACCTTAGATAAAAGATTGTGGAGGACACGTATTAGGGTAGTAGGTAGTTGAACGTAGTCCTACTTACGTACATACTGGTAGTTGTAGTGGTATTATTGTAGACCTAGTTAGCCTATCGTACTAGTAGGCGTAATATTTCTTTATAGCCCCATGTCGTTTGATTCCTGTTGCTGCGTGTTCTTTCGTGTACTTTGTTTATCTTATCTACCTGCATTAGTTATTGCTTCTTTTTTCAGAATGCTTTATTATGGATTATCCGCTTTTGTTAACGTCATTGTCATACTGCTTTAAGTTTCTTGTCCGGATCTGACCGTTTCTCTTGCTTTGCTTATGTCCCCTGTAGTTTGATTCCTGTTGCTGCATGTTCTTTCGTGTACTTTGTTTATCTTATCTACCTGCGTTAGTTATTGCTTCTTTTTTCAGAATGTTTTATCATGAATTTATCCGCTTTTGTTACCATCATTGTCATACTGCTTTAAATTTCTTGTCCGGATCTGACCGTTTCTCTTGCTTTGCTTGTGTTTATGCTGTGTCTTGAGCTGAGGGTCTTTCGGAAACAGTCGCTCTACCTATCAAGATAGACGTAAGGTTTGCATACACTCTACCCTCCCCAGACCCACATTGTGGGATTTCACTGGGTATGTTGTTGTAATATAAAAATTACGAGTAGAAAGGCTCATCCCAGAAGTTTTTCCTAGAGGTGAAAGAGGAAGGGGCATTGGTACTTAAGCGGGATTGGGTTAAATGAGTCTTGCGGGTAAGCAATTCGGTGCAAGCTCTAGCTGATGCCATTGATGTAAAAAAACATCTCGAATAAATCGAGCTAAATGCTGAATTATAAGTAGGAGGGATAGCACTTCATTTTCTCTTTATTGGTCTACTTCTTTCACTACTTATGCCTAATAGCGATAAAAATAAGTTTCTTCCGAGACTGGAACATGGAGACCAAAAAGTTTTGACTTACCACCACACCTTGCATTTTTTTATTACTATTACGTTCTGCCTTTACATCGTAAAAGCCAGGGTTAAGCTATAGAACTAGATACGTAAGAGATTCCTGCTGAGGCATAAGCAATAACAAACAATCTCTAATTAAGTAGTTTAAGTGGTCTGCTGTCTAACATCTTTCATATCTTGTTCGTGTTTGGTGGCCTTCGCTGAGGTTTTTGATCTACCTCTGAAACCTAAATCCATATTTTTAAATGGCTAATGCCTAGATTAGGTCTTAAAATAAGGTTGTCCATAGAAAGAAGTTGGCATGACTTTGAGGTTCACTCAAGATCCGGATTCTCTCTGGAATTATTAGTTACGTATACATAAAGACCAATACTTTGTATTCATTAATAGCCGTTACATGAGAATACATCAAATATGAAGCTTACACACATAGATCAGCCACATAACTAAACATGCAAACACACCCAAAAAAAGCAATCTACTTAGGATAGGAGTAGATCTTCACCAAACAAAAAAACAAAAAAAAACACTACTTTGCATCTACAGACACTTATTTAAACCTTTTAAAACTAAAAATAGTCGACATACTCTTCTATTATAGTCTCCCTAGCGACCACGGATGACAGCACCCATAATTAGGTCTTCCTGTTCTTGGAGGAGGGCCCGCTTCCTGTCTTCCAGGACGCTAATGCAGTCCCAGATCCGCCGCATGGCTGTAGCCACAAGTGCAAGATCGATGGGATGCAAGTGCTACCAAAAGGCAGCCAGGGTTTGCTGCCTTTGTTCTCTTTCGTTTTCGACAACTTGAATTGATTCTTGAATTGTTGCAAGTCTTCCGACGATATCCATTTCAGTGTTGTTGGAATAGTGTTACTAAATGTATTTTTTTTACTTCTACGTTTCTCTTAGAAAATATAGAAGCTTCTATTTATAGGCCTTGGAGGCGCTTAACTCTTTCTTATTATTAGAAATTAGAAATAATTGTTGTCTTAGTTTCATAACATGTTTCAACCCCGACTTTTCATGAATATGGAACCCCATCCACTACATTTTAGTGTGTTGAGTAATTATCTTCGTACTTCAATCCATACCCCCTTTTTTTGGCGAGTATCGCCACGTGGCTTAATCCCGGATCACTCATTAAAAAACAGGACACAATAATATAGCACTAATCAGAGAAGATATACCCCCCGAGTCCTTTTTTAAGAGATGGAGCAATCGTCACTCGACAACTCAAAAGTAGATCAGTACAAAACCATGTGATTTGTACTTGTTTACGTACTTCCCCTTAGGCATAGGGCTTCGTCGTACCCTGCTTACTCCCCTTTCACTTTCACTGGCTTCTACTTGTCTTTTTTTATTGGCTTGTTTATAAAATGGTATCAGCATTTGAGACCACTCTCCCGGCTTATCCTCAGTTGTCTTTCCTTGATTAG
The DNA here is from genome assembly GCA_029783415.1 of Anisodus acutangulus. Taxonomy (NCBI): domain Eukaryota; kingdom Viridiplantae; phylum Streptophyta; class Magnoliopsida; order Solanales; family Solanaceae; genus Anisodus; species Anisodus acutangulus. The sequence continues at coordinate 24,042,509 of CM056506.1, read as the reverse complement.
GAGAAAACCGAACCACTGTCTCTTGATTGATCTATTTTTTTTATCTTTACAGTTTGCTCTGTAAGTTCACTAGCAATTCACCAATACTAGCACTAGCTATAGTAGTAACTAGTACAATGAGAATTCAATAATCTAACGCATGTTGGCATTACAACCTTCCTATCCAAAAGAGAATCCATTATTTCTTGGTCGTGAATATCTGAATTGGTTGTTTCTGGTTGTTCACTATTCAAGAATCCTTGTTTAGACAATTCAGATCATCCATACATAGTCTTTTAATCTAAGATTGCAATTCTTCCATGTTTTATTGCTAAACTATTATTCCATGGAGCTAAGGTTGCAATTCTTCCATGTTTTATTGCTAAAATATTATTCCATGGAGCTAAGGTCCAAAATATGCAAGAAAAAAGTGTTTCCACGACTCTCCAATCAATTCTGTTCCACTTAATCCCTCTTTCATGGAAACACCTTTTTATGACTAAGGAATGAAAAATCTTTCTCCTGTTACCAGGAAGGACGGCCTTGCTAGTTGGAAAAGGACGACCTTGCTAGTTGGAAAAGGACGACCTCTGAGTGTTTTCTCTCTCTACGCGACATTTACTAACTCTTCTTCCTTGCCAGTAACGGTTAAACCGTCGGTGACTTCTCATTGTCGGCGACCACCCAGTCAGGCGGACACGCAGGTACTGTAACTTCCTTCTCTCATCTCTCTCTTCTCCTCCCGACATATCTTCTTCTCTCGAGGTGGTCCAACCCCAAAGCAGCGAGTAACCACCACCCGCGGTACCGTTGTCTTCGTAGCGGCAACAACCAGCGAGTCCAGGTAACCTTGTTTTATCTTCTCTCTACCCTCTCTCCCTTTTCACCAGTCACCCCATTTATATTCCTCCTTTTTATTTGGCGAACAGTCGTCGCCGACAAACTTATTCCGGCGGACCTTATCTGCCCATCGCTGTCCCCAACTTTTTTTCTTTTCCCATTCCCTTTTCCTTCCCCCCCAACCCACAGGTAAAAGTCAAGACAGCTACTACCGGTGTCGATCCCCTCCAACAACAACCCTAAGCGAGAGGACAATAAGCAGACAATAGTAATGGCACGTGGAGGAGCATTTGGTAGGCGGTAGCAGCGTCTCGTAAGCCAGGGGGAAGATACTTGAGTTTTCGGGCAACTTTCGGTAGCAAGCAGTAAATTCCGGCAGTGAACAGTAACTTCCGATGTTGAACAGTGACTTTCGACGGCAAACAGGTTCGGTTCAACTGGAGTTGGTTCCTTCGGTTGCTCGTATCTATTCTTTGTCCTTACCTCGATATTTAAATCTTGACGCTTCATTGTATTGCTTCTTGCCTTAACGTTCTTGCATTTACTCTTCTTGCCTTTAGTTATACTATTCTGGGCGTTCCTGTTTTAGGTGTAAACCTTTGATTGGTCTATTAGTTTATATCCGCTTTAGTGGCTTTGGTGAATGATGGTAGACTAGGGTCATGTTCTCGGTCGGGGAGGGGGGCGAGGGTTAGGGGGGTAAGTGGGGTAAGGGATCTGCTAGGTTGAGAATAGGGTCTTGAAACATTGGGACTTTAACGGGGAAGTCCATAAAGCTAGTTAAAATTCTTAAGAAGAACATGATTAATATAGTCTATGTCTAGGAGACAAAATAGGTAGGACCTAAGGCTAAGGATGTAGATGGGTATAAGTTATGGTTCTCGGGTAGGTCGAAGTATAGGAATGGGGTAGGCATTTTGGTAGACAGCGAGCTAAGGGATCAGGTGGTAGAGGTTAGGAGGGTCAATGATAGGATGATGACGATTAAGTTAGTAGTTGGAGGGTTCACTATGAACATTATTAGTGCGTACGCGCCGCAGGCGGGCTTGGACGAGGAGAAGAGGCGCTTTTGGGAGGATTTGGACGAAATGGTGGGAGGTATACCACCCACTGAGAAGTTATTTGTAGGAGGGAATTTCAACGGACATATCGGATCACTTCCGGGGGTTATGACGACGTGCATAGAGGCTTTGGCCTCAGGGACAGGAACGGGAGATGTGTCTCACTTTTGGAGTTCGCTAGAGCTTTTGGGATGGTGATAGCCAACTCAAGGTTCCTGAAGAAGGATGAGCACTTGGTGACTTTTCGTAGTTTGGCGGCCAAGACTCAAATAGACTTTTTGCTCCTTAAGAAGGTTGACAACGGTCTTTGTAAAGACTATAAGGTTATTCCAAGAGAGTATCTTACAACCCAACATAAGCTTTTGGTGATGGATTTAGAGATCAAGATGGAGAAAAAAATGAGGGTTGTGAATGACAGGTTAAGAATCAAATGGGAGAGTTTGACCATGGCTAGTGCAAATAAGACGGGGGAGAGGTTGATGGACAAGGGGACTTGAGGGAGTAGTGGGGATGCGACCGGTATGTGGGACAGGACGGCCAATTGCATTCGGGAGGTAGCTAGAGAAGTGGTAGGGGTCTCACAGGGTAGCTGTGGTGGGCATCGAGGGGACCGGTGGTGGAATGGTAAAGTTCAAGAGAAGGTGGAAGCAAATAATGCGGCATATGCGAAATTGGTAGAGAGCAAGGATGAGGTGGAGAAGTGGACGAATAGGGAATTGTATAAGATGGAGAGAAAGAAGGCAAAGCTAGCGGTTACGGCAGTGGAAACAACGACTTTTGAACGCTTGTATATGGAATTAGAGGAAAAAGGCAAGGATAAGAAGTTGTACAAACTAGCCATGTCGAGGGAGAGAAGGACCCGTGACTTGTATCGCATGAGGTGCATCAAGGACGAGGACGTCAAAGTACTTGTAGAGGACGCACATATTAGGCGGAGGTGGCAGTCTTACATCCATAAACTCTTGAATGAAAAAGGAGATAGAGACATTGTGATGGGAGATCTAGAGTAATCTGGTAGGTACCGAGATTTTGGGTATTATAAAAACATTAAGGTTGAGGAGGTTAAGGGTGTTATTCGCAGGATGCGCATGGGACGAGCGATCGGGCCTGATGAGATCCCAATTAAATTTTGGAAGAGCGTAGGCAGGGCAGGTTTGGAGTGGCATTTTACTTTATCCTAGTGAAAATTCATTTTTAAAAGTTGCTAGGTAATTAGTGAAGAGGTTTATAAAAATGACAAACTTGGTGGAAAGCTCTTATCTTAGGAGAAAAAGCTAAGTATGCTCGAGTAATTTTGATATTGGTTGGTTTGAAGTTTCATTAGTTTTATACTAACATGCAAACTTCAGCGACCGCTCAACCTAGCGCGTTAGCCCAAGTACTATAAGGAAGGCCTATGCAAAGAAAAGGTCTGCTCATCATCAAAGCAAGCCAAGTCCATGCAAGAAGGCCCCGTCAAAGACATATGAAATCATGCAAAGGATCCGAACCCATCCAAATGATTTTCAGCGGGCTAAACTCAAGTAGCTCTAGCCCATGATCCAAGAGACTCGAAATTAGTTAATCATGCTATTCTTACCTTCTGAACAATCGGCCAATCACGCTATCCTTACCTTCTGACCAATCGCCAATCACGATATCCTTACCTTTCGACCAACCTGAATCAAATGGGTTGGTCGAAAGGTAAGGATACCTTCTGACCAATCGCCCAATCACGATATGCCTACAGAAAAATTTATTTTCCAGCAGTGATAGCAAGAATCTGCAAAATAATGTTCTTTCTCCTTTTTATGTCCGTTCAATGGAGTTACGCGAGGGAAATCTCAGCTTTCTACTCTGTCACAAAAGGGGGCCGCTTTCTTCCCCCAAAATGTCAGTTCCTCCATCAGGGCCTAGCAAGAAGCATAAATTTGTTACAAAGCTTCGATTCATTCAAGCAACAGTAGTCTATGGTTCGAAGCGTCGTGTTCCATCCGGTGCGAATCCTCTCCAAGTCTTCTATTGCAATAATGAAAAAATGTATGAACCCAAATAATGAGCAGACCAGCCCACTTTTATACGGGTTCATTTCAGAATGTTCTTTTGTTTTGAATAAAACACGTGAACTTTTAGTGTAAGGCATGTATTTTTTTCGGTGGATAGATGGGATAAATGTATATATTGCTTTATAATGTTATTGTTATGTTGATGTTATTATATTAAAGAATATCTAAAAAAGTTGCTTAGTCTTATTCTTTATAATTGTCTTCCTCATACTGTGTAAACGAACTTTAAGTCTAAATTGTGTATTGTACTCAACAGAAAGCGTCATATCCACCCCCGATGTCGATCTGCAGTATTAGTTTGGGAAAGTCGTTTGGTTTTTAACCTAGAGCGATTGGTTTACCTGTATCATCCAAATGTCCAACACTGTGCTTTCTAAGATCATCCTATATAAAGATGTATGACATATGTGGATAATGAATTACTTGCAGGGTATGCAATACTTAAAGTACAAAAGGTAAGACCTAAAAAGAGAAATGAGCTTAGCACAACATGGGATAGAAACCTAATCCTAAAAAGGAGAGAACCCATAACTGAACAATCGTAGGAATAGAATAAATGGGTTCAAACCAAGTGACAGAACTCTTTATGAGTTGGGCTACATAAAAGATCATTTTATACCAAAATGGATGTAGTCTTAACTAAAGCACAATGCAGGTTGAACTTTATGGAATCTAAGTCTCACTACCCTTACAAGGAATTTTTGGCCGGCCCCATATAGATTCATCTTAGGTGTTTATGAGAGATTAATTGATGGACCTAAGCTAAACAACTAAGATTGAACCTAAATCAAAACCTATAGATTGAATTAGGAGAGCAGAGGTTTAATTCAAGACCAGGAAAGCAAGTTATATGGAATCCCAATGCCAAGCAAAGCCCTAAACTACAAGTGAAGAAATTGGATTCAACTAAGCCCTTAACCCAAGATGAGGTGGAGCTTTAACCCGACACAAGACCCCTTGTAGGATAGTGGGCTTAGTCAGCCCAACATAGGTTGTTAACCAAAAACAGAAAAAGACTTCCCTCTTAACCTCCCTTACTTGGCAGATTCACATTCGTAGGAAATGTCTGTTCTTTTGTTTCTTTCCCTCAAGCGAAGGAACCTATTAAATAAGATAATAATATTTCTGCTTCCTAGATAGATAAATAAGAAAAGGCTTAGCATATCCTATATAGATAGAAATCAAAAGCATGTGCATTCTCTCTTGCCAAAAGTCCAATACGAACACCATTCTGTCTTTCAAGACTTCAGATCCTCCTTCCCTTCTGAGTTAGCTCCTCTGGTATCCATAGTTACACCTGTAAACGAGAGTCGCGAAGTTAGATCTTGTATGATGAGTTGATCACCCTATACATATAGCTTTCTTTCCTGTAAACGAGAGTCGCGAAGTTAGATCTTGTATGATGAGTTGATCACCATATACATATAAGCTTTCTTTCTCTTTAAGCTTCAGGCATTAGATCAAATACAAACAAAAAGTCTTGTATGAGTCTCTTCTTTAATAGGGGAAGATCTGTTGATTTAACCAGAAAGCCTTTGCTATTATATATATAGTCATCCGCTCTTTTTCATAGGACTCGTGTAGTCTACTCCAAAAGGAGCTACACTTTTAGCAGATTGATTGCTCGAAAGAGCCGTACCTAGCTAAGGGAAGAAGCTATCTCTATTTTCCGGACTGAGAGGGCTATTGCAGTTATGGGGATTCCTCTTACCACCGAAACCCAGACACCAAAGGGATGTATCCTATCTTTTATTCTAAGCGCGATAGACGAGTACCCCGATTAAGCTCGGGTGAAAGTCCAACGTAATTAACCCACCTTTTTAAATCTTACAAAAAAATAACCCAAATTATTCTCTCTATCGCGCTCTCTCTGCCTCCTCTCTCTTTCGGCACCACCACTGTCTCGTCCAGTCGTTGTCGCGGTGCCTTCTAGTGAGTAACTACGCTCTCTCCTCCTCTCTCTCGCTGTTTCTCTCGACCTCCTCTCTCAGATCTAGTGCTTTCTCTTGCTATCCTCTCAGATCTGGTGGTAATGAGCCAGAGCTCTGGCGTGATCTCCGGTGATGGTTGGTAGCTGTTGTTGCTCCGTTGTCGATCAAAAACCCTAATATCGTCGTCATCATCTAGCGTTGACTGGTCGCAGGTGTATATGGAGCTAAAAATTTAGGGTTGGTAGTGTATATGGGAGTTGGTGGTGTTGAAGTTAGAAGTTAATTTTTTGTATAATGGTGTATAATATTGTATAATAGTGTTTATGAGTGTATACATTTTTATACACTCATATACATAATGTACGCATCTTTTTATATAGAAGTGTATAATATTGTATATAAGTGTTTTGGGGCTATATTTTTGCAATGTAAGTCAGTCAATTGTACATTTATGAAATTTTTAACTAAAGGTAACACTTCACTAGTGATATCCCTGATAAGAGGGAGCGGTAGCTCAAGGCTTCCCATTAAAGAAGCTGCAAAAGAGCACCTTCAACCGACAAAGCTCTTATTTCCTGCTTGGTCGGGACTAGATTATCAAGCAGCTTCCTCTGGGCTGCACTGGACACTGAGATCTCTAAACCTTGTCTTCCCTTCCCCGCTTCCGAGTATGAATCCTATCTCTCAAGAGTGCTATGCATCTTTTAAGGGGAGATCCTCTTTGGTAGGGATGGGACTAAAGAGCTATAACAGAAGAGGATCTGAAAAGACTTGTTCTTTTATCACTTTGCCTCATTCTTCCTAGTCCAAACTAGCTAAGGAAATAGCACAATCTTTTCTCTTGAATGCCTTTATTGTTGATGGATCCCCCCTCGCGGGACTGCTATTACTGCCGCAGAAACCATACCATCCTATTACCTTACTATAAGAAATTATGTCGGCATGCTTCTCCCAATTCATTGTCTTGGATAATAGACTCAAGATACTTGAAACTTCCTTCTTTTTGACATGTGCATCAAGTCTCACTTTCACATCCGCCTCCCGCGTCACGTCGTTGAACTTACACTCCAAATATTTTCTTTTTTTCCTGCTCAACTTGAACCCTACAGACTCCATGGCATGTCTCCAAACCTCCAACTTAGCATTAACTCCCCCCGCGAGTCTCATGGATCAGCACTATGTTATCTACAAATAACATACACTATGGTAGCTCTTCTTGGATATGCCGCGTCAATACATCCATCACTAAGATAAATAGAAACGGGCTAAGGGCTGATCCCTGGTGCAATCTCATCACAACTGGGAAGTGCTCCGAACCTCCTCCCCCACTGTCCTCACCCTGATCTTGGCTCCATCGTAATGTCCTTGATCGCCCTAGTATATGCCACAGGTACACCTCTAGTCTCCAAACACCTCCCTAGGGACTTTATCGTAAGCCTTTTCTAGGTCGATGAACACCATGTGAAGGTCCTTCTCTTCTTGTATGCTCCACCAGCCTCCTCACAAGATGAATGACTTTTGTTGTTGAGTGCCCCGATATGAATCCAAACTGATTCTCTGAAATAGTCACGCCTCTCCTTCATCTCTACCACTCTCTCCTAAACTTTCATAGTGTAGCTTAGTAGCTTGATACCCCTATAATTGTTGCAACTTTGAATGTCAACCTTGTTCTTGTACAACGAGATCATCGTACTCCACCTCCATTCTTTGAGCATTTTTGCTATCTTAAAAAACGACATTAAACATAGTCAACCACTTCAAACCTGGCTTGCCTGCTTTATTCAAAAATTCCATCGGGATCTCGTTCGGCCCGATTGCTTACCCTACGAATAGCACCCTTAACCTCCTCAAACTTTATACATCTATAATACCCAAAATTGTGACTCCTTTCTGAGTGCTCCAAATCCCCGAGAACGTCTCTGTCTCCCTATTCATTCAAGAGTTTATTGAAGTAAAACTGTTATCTTCGTCTAATGAGTGCCTCCTCCACCAGTACTTTGTCGTTCTCGTCGTTTATGCACTTCACTTAATCCAAGGTCATGAGCCCTCCCCTCTCTCACCTTGGCCAGCCTGTACAACTTTCTATTCACGCATTTGCCCTCTAATTCTACATAAAAGCGCTCAAAGGCTACCGTCTTTGCCACCATAACCACTAACTTTGCCTCTTTTGCCATCTTGTACCCTTCCCTATTTATCCGCTTTTCCTCCCCGTCTTTACTTTCCACCCACTTCACATACGCCACTTTTTTCGCCTCCACCTTCCCTTGGACTTCTCCATTTCACCATCAGTCCCCTCGATGCCCACTAAGTCTACCTCTCGATACCCTAGCACTTCTCGAGCTGCTTCCCTAATGCAACTAGCAGTCCTATCCCATATAGCGCTCGCATCTCCACTACTTCCCCAAGACCCCATATAAATCAACTTCTCCCCATCTCCAGGGCACTAGCCACAGTCAAGCTACCTCATTTGATCCTAGGTTAGTCACTCACAACCTTCTTCTTCATCCTCTTGATCTTCAAATCCATCATCAAGAGCTTATGTTGAGTCGTAAGATTCTCGCTTAAAATAACCTTGCAATCTCTACACAAACCTTTATCATCCTTCCTAAGGAGCAAATAGTCTATCTAAATCTTAGCCCTCGAACTACGAAAATATTCTGCTCCAGATGTATTCAGAAAACAAAAATCTTTAGAAAATAGGTCGTTCAACTAAAAATTACATGTGTCCATTGCAGTTGTATAAATATTTCCTTGAAATGCAAAACAAGCTAAATAGCAGTTATAGCACACTGCTTAAGTTATTCTCTTTGCATAACCTCTTTCCACAATTCATTTTAGCAGGACAATTTATGATGTTCTTGATACACATCTTATAATATAGATAGATGTTTCAAAATATTAACTTCGGTAACTTTTCAAATTTTTCTTACATTTATTTTTTTCAAAATTTGAGGAGTCAATATATAACCTTTTGAAGTCTTCACGTACTTGTATCATCATAACTACCTACTTTATATATTTGTAGTAGTATATATCCATTTAGCGACTAGCCCACTTGTATAATTAGTAAGAGAGAATATCTTTCTTCCATCACCAGCAATCTCCAGGTGTGAAAGTAGATGTCTGCAGTTCCTTTTTTGAACTTCACACATGGTATTTAATATGTCAACTGGTTTCTTACCAAATAAAACTGGGTCACTAGTCACAATACATCGTTTTAAACTTTCTAACTCTGTCCGTAACAGAAGAAAGAGATTCAACGCGCTAATGTTCAGTAATTATTGGATAATGTGGTATCGACCCCTCATTTAATATGGTTTATGTTAAGAATTGTAAAGATGAATGAAATACTACACTACCCACTAAGATAACAGAAAGGAATAAAATAAAAACACACCTGCAAGCATCTCCCATGCACCAGAGTTAGAGTTGTCCATATATTGCTTTGAAGAAGTTTTTGCTGAATGGTTCCAGAACTGGTTATACTGGCGTGGACTCTGTCCTCTTTGCCAAACAAGGATTGGAGCCATTTCCGTTGCAAGAATTCTAGCATCCATCTGCCAGGAAGAAAGTGCGAAAAGCATATAAACAACAGTCGAGAAAAGAATTCACAAATTTGTACAAGATAAAGGCTCGCCAGGAGCAAGATCTTTGGATCTCAATCATCTGGGCCAAAAGGAAAAAATAATTCACATTTTTACAGATGAAGTCTCATTCATAACAAGTTTGTTAGATCTCAATCATGTGGGCAAAAAGAAATAAAACAAAATGCAGAATATGTAATGCTTATCATAGAAACTAGGCACCTCAGTTAGCAAGTTCAAAACTCAAGTGTTAAAAATTGTATCACATTTTACAATTCTCCACCAAACAATTTCTTCATCTTAAAAGAAGATCGGAGGTTCTGTGAATATCCTCTCCGAGAACCATGAGGATGATAAGCACACTAAGTTAATTTCAAATCCAAAGATCTGCACATATCCAGATCGACACAGGGAGGGGTGGGAGCTATTTTTTGTTTACTCAGAAAGGGAATATACTTGCCTTGTTAACCAGAGATTTCTGGCTTACGCTGAGTAGCAGCGCAGTGATCAATTCCAGTGTCATGTAGTTGACAGTTGGAAGCTTCTTTAAGGTATTCTTCATTGAATGTATGCTTGATCGAGCACCTCTTATTTCATTATAAAGCTCGAAGGTTGTCAATGGATCAGGTAGACTTGCAAGGTAGCACTTCATCAGAGCTGCAATATCTACCGGATTTACCCCCTCAGGTATTGGTGCATTTTGATCTACAACACAAATGAGCAAACTAAAGAGTAAATAGATTGGCCCTTGACAAATAAAATATGTTTGAGATTGGAAACTGAATACCTTGATTGTAGAAAGAAACCAATTGATGTATGACTTTTTTATCTCCTTCAGCCTTGAACAGCTCAGGTGAATTCAGCCCTAGACCAAAAGTAGGCTCCCATAGCATCATCATTCAGATGTCTCTGTGAAAATTTACATAATAGTAATGACAGATTGCTGTATGTATTGTTACATCTCTCACCTGACAAGACAAGATAATCTGCACATTTCACCATGATATAAGGAATGGGTCTAGTTGATTGTTGCCTCTGCACAAGGATATCGATGGGGACTCGGAACACTGGATAAACCAAAATATGTCACTATGGCCAGAAAAATGGTCTCCTGAGAGCTTTATGGAAGCAAATAATCATATGGCTCATTCCATATTCATAATTGTTTAACTGATCTCTACAGCTCATGGACATGGTGTAGAAGTGCTAAAAAGTGTGACCAAGTATAACAGGCATCTCCTATTACACCGTCCATAATTCTTCAATGAACTCAAAAAGAATCCAGTAAAAGAGTGGTAAAGACAAATTAAGTGGAAGACGTTTCGGTGTCGTTGGATACCAACAAAACCCATCCTATTCTCCACCCCCACACCCCAAAAAAGAGGAACATTAAAATCTTATACAATGATCAGGAGAGAAGAATTTTTACCATCAGTGCTGGCAACTCCCTGCATTTCAAATAGAAAAGTTAAGATTCTTTGAACTCCAAGCCATAGAGAAACTTTGAGAGGAAAAAGAAAGTGATAATTATCATGCACCTTCTGCCACCGCTCGATATCAGTCAGCAAAGTCTTGCTTTTCTGTGCAGTTTTCTTTGCCACCTGAAACATAAAATTAGTGTCAAGTTCAGACTAAGACCCCGTTGCAAAAGATTCCAGAATATTGTGTAATGTGTAGTTTAGGTTTTTAACTACTGATATCATAAGATCAACACCCCTCATCCATTTCTCCTCTTCTTCCCTCAAAGACATACAAGACCAATTCCATTAAAGTGCAGAACATAGAACTATACCCTGTTTATTTTGTAACCAAATTTGTTATCTTAATTAGGTATTTGATAGTGTGGTTTTCACATACAATGTGCTTTAGAAAACATTGCCAGCACTTAATGATCACTATGAAGATTGTAGCTGCATGGCTTCTTCCATTCACTAGACATCTAACTTCTACAAACACATAAAATTGACCTACCATTAAATGATTCAAACCTACATTGGAAACCAAGGTGAACACCTTTCACAGCCTAAATAGAATTCCTCGTCCAGCAAAACAAAAGCAGATACTTTCCTATATCCCAATTCCCAACCCTAACAAAACAGATTGTAAATAAGATTTGATTGATTTATAATAGTTCTTTTACTAGGAACTCCTACAAGACAGAATCACCGGAAAGCTATGCATATAGCATCAAATAGGTCAAGTGAATAACTTGAATCGTAAGAAAAATAAACTGTTCTATCTAACTTCCCTTGGCTTAATTACTGACCTCGAATTCAAATCCAAAATCTTTTACTCTCCTAAACCCAAATCTCTCCATTTCTATTATATCGGAGGTGGGGCGGAGGGGGTCAATAGTAACTCACCTAAACCCAAATCTTGTAACATCAAAATCAGCTAGTAATGGATGAGCTTTGAGTGGAAGTCACATAGTAAAAGCTTCATGATTCTGTTTCTAATAAGAAGTGTTTAAATACTATTTTCCTATGTGCTTTAATTGAGTCACAAAACCTTCTGCTATTAAGGATAGGCTCATGAATCACATCAGTATCTAAATAAAGCACAGCAGTCACTTCTGAACCCAAAGAAAATTAAAGGAGCAGATGGTCAAGAACCTCGTGCCTCACAACTCTAGTGGTCATACGGAGTGATGCGTTGACATCACCTAGGGTTCTATAACAAGGTAAAGGCTAGAAAAAAACCACTATGGTCTCTATTATGGGTATGGTTGTATCAGGAAACTAACAATGAAAGCATCACTCATTGACCCTCTCTGTTGATTATTCACAATTGGGAAATGTTCCACAAAATTGTTGATGTTTGTAATACCTTCTTTCCAACAGCAACCTTATCTTTTGTCTCCAAAAACCCCTTCCTCAAGAAGAAGCTGGTTGTAGCAGCCGCAGAAATAACGCGCTCCTGCATGGCATGTCTTGTTGATGGCTGCTGTAGGATCGACCATCGACTTTTAACTACTGATCCAACTTTCTCCGCAACCTCGCCGACATTTCCCTTTGCATCTTTAGCAACTTCCCCAACAAATGACCCTGCAGACTGCCCAGCTTCTTTCAACTTCACCCCTGCATCAAAGATTCAATTATTAAACATAGAAAAGCAAAATAAATGTAGAAACCTGAAACTGGATTTCCAAATGAAATACCCGAAGATTGAAAGAATCCACTAGCTTTCTCTTGCCACTGAGGCGAAATTACTGTAGGCATTGAAGTTCCACCAAGAACTTATATTGATTATGGAACAGTATCAAATCACCTAAATATGAAGACAATTACTGGTGTTAATAAAGTTTGTATATCACAAATGCTTTAGATCCGTTTCGACAACAACACAATTTTTCCATCCAACAGTATTTGCGTCAGAAACAACAAATTGACAGGCAAACCCTAGTAAAAAAAATCCAAAATCAAAATATTTCTGTTAACCAAACTGGAGTTGGTTTATAAAATAGTACATACATAAGCTTGCATGAGAAAAATAAGCAATTATTTCTAAAATCTAGATATCACTTCAAGGAATTTTTTTTAAATTAAATTAAAAACTCCACCGCCGATTAAAACAGAAGAACATGATTGCTCCAATAAATTCCCAAAATTAAAAAGATAACGAAGTTTCAAAAAATAAAGTAAAGTTCAAGTTGGCCTAGCAAATCAGTTTCAATTATACTAAACCTACTCGTGAAATTAACGATAATTAACAAAAAAATTGCTAAGATTAAAAATCGAAAACCCTGATTACTAGATAATATAAGCGATAGGGTTTTACCGTTGATCAACGAATTTGGAAAAGGAATCGTTGAAGGAGAAAATATAGAGTAATGATTAATGCCGGGATCAATAAAAAGGAACTACGTGGAATTTGTTTTCGAGATATAAGAATAAAAAATGAGGCTAGCTAATTTGTAAATTTCTCACTTCTGGACGCTTCCAACGGACATAACGGCTATGCGCTACTTTCAAAGATACTCACTCCTATTTTTGAAACAAAATATTTACTCGCAATGATATTTAAATAAATAACATACGCTTATTATCACTTAATCATGATTAATCTTTTTTTTATATTTATTTATTTGTTTTCTTATTATTGATTATAATAAATTTATACATATTATTTTGTATAAATACAAGCGCTATTAAATATTTATCTTATTGCTACTCACTTTTATCATCTTCAACCTAAATTGCTTTTTGACTTGCACAAGTAATTTAATAGTCCTAACTAGTTGACCAGGCGTAGTTGTTCACGTCACACAATTACTCAATAATAACCTTTTCTCTTGTTAATATTTCTAGTACTTTTTAAAAAACTTAATTTTGAAATAATCATTTATATGAGTTTATATAGTTTTTTTAAATGTTATTTAAAAAATGCCGAAGATTTATTGTTTGAGTTGATACTGAAATTTAAATGTTTTAATTCTCATGATCTGAATTCTGTAATTTATGTGGAAATAGTGATACTTAGGCCTCATTTATTTCATTAAGATTAAGACATTTGAATCTGATATTAAGATGTGCATTAAGATTTGAATAACTGAATCTGAAAGCATCTGAATAGTAAGATGTTGTGTTAAGATTTCAATACTAGAGAAATAAGATTGTTTGTTTTCTCAAAATTTGAATATATAAAATTTACTTTTTATTTAAAAGTTAATAAATAATTAAAATAAACTAAAGTAATCTAATACTATATATCAATAAAAAAATTAAAACAAACTATATGACGGTTATAGGTGAGATGACTAGCAATGGTGGCAGTGAGTGTCAATTGGGATTGTGTTGGAGATGGTGGTGGTTCTGGGTAGTAGCTAGTTGTGATGTGGTTTACAATATGTTAACAATTGTTGTTGATCGTGGTAGTTGATAGTGATAGCTAATGGTGGTGGTGGATGGTGATAGCTAGGTGTGGTACGGTGGATGGTGATATATGTTGATGGTTAGTTGTTGTGGTTGTGGTTGTGGTCGTTAGTGATCGGTGATTGTAATGATGGCTGGTGATGATGATTGTAAATGGTGGCAACAACTGACTGTGGTGGTTACGGTTGAGGATGGTGATTGTAGATGGTGGACGGTGATAGTTGATAACAATAGGCTGCATCGGCGGTTAGCGGTCAAAATGGATGGAGTAGTGATAGATATGCAAGTCACCTTTGCCTCTGAATAGACATTTTAATGATATTAAAGATTTTGTTATAGATTTTAATTATTCAGATAATCAATTCAGACTCATTGAGTGATTGTAAAATTAAAATAAAGAGCACTTAACACTTAAGATTTGAATGATTAAGATTCAAATATAAAAAATAAATAAACTTAATGACTGAAATATGAATGATTAAGATTGAAATCTTCGTTGAGTGGGAACAAAGTACATCTTATTATTATGAATATGGTTGATCATATCCCCCAATTTTGTATTCCTTTTAAAATAATAAGATAGAGAAAAAACATAAAAAGTATTATATATTACTGTATTGTTTAGGATAATTAAAATGTCAAAATATTTCTTTCATGAAAACGGAGCCTTATTTATAAGCGAAACCAAAAAGAATAACCAGTCATTTTTGTTTGGTGGATAGTGAGGATAAAAAGGAGAGAACAGCTCGTGACGCAACCAAAAAAAGTAATTTAAAAATTGTGTTATAGTGCTACATTAGAGATGCTCACTAAGGCATATCTTTTGAAGTTAAACGACAAAGCTATTGACTTACTTTGACAATGAGATGCAGAAAATCAAGCATACACATAAAAATGCCGCAAATTTACTTTTTTATTTTTATGCTTTCCGATCTGTGTTTGATATTTACTTAGTGGCACTGTGGCACCGACTAATTTGTATTCACACAACATAGGCGGGAGATCACTTCATACAATACTTTTTTTATTCTCAAAACTTGAATTTGAAATTTTAATTAAGATTGAAGAAATCTTATCTATCTCATCACAACTTATGATACTTATTTTTCTTTATATGATTAGTATAATTCAAAATGTTTACGTCGATAGTGATACAAGAAATCAAGTTACGATAGAATGTCATTTCTAACTCATGATTTAACTAAACCATAAAGATTTCTGGTATTTATAATTTTTAACAGGAAGGCTTTATCAATGAATACCCTAGCAAGACACACTTAAGAAAAGTATTACCCCTTCGGTCTCATTTAACCGTCACTTTAGCTCATTTTACGCCTATTAAGAAAATAATAAATATAAAACATAATTTATTAAGCTATTCTTATTTAATAAAAGTAGATTGATTGTTTCCTTTTAAATAGTGTGTATTCTTCTATAATATTAAGGGTATAATTAAAAATAATAACCAATTATAGTCTTAAATTTCTATAGTGACTATTATTTGGAATAATTTTGCTAAACTAAAAGACAGTAATTTCATAACAATGGACACACGAAATAACACAAAGATGCCAAAGATGTATGAAAATCAGTCCTCGGGAAAAGTGGATCTGAGGGCAATCACGGGAAACACGTTTTATTTTACTTTTGACCAATACCTTTCAAAGTAATGCTCATTAATGATGCGCTAAGTATAATTAAGAAATGACTAAAATTAAAAAAGAGTATACTACGTATAGCATATAGGTTTGATATATGCCAGTACCTGTTTATTAAGTAGGCATTATTTAATTTCTTTTTTCATCAGTATGCATTATTAACAACTTGAAAAAATTGACTTGTGGAGAAAGATTGACATTTGAGAATTGAGATGTACCTATATTACTCGAAAGTGTCCTTATTTCATATTCCAACTTGTTCAACCAGCAAGAACATAATTAACAAGTAGCAAGAAAAGTTAATAGACAATTAACAACAAATATTACAAACAGAAATAAGAAATAACCGTAAAATCATTGAGTTCGGGATTAGCTCCCATGCATATGGAAGTAGCGTTTGGTTTAAGAACCTTTATGTATAAGTTTTAAACTCCCGGATTTTACTTGTGTCAGTTTCCAATTTCAAGGATTTTGTTCATGAAATTGTACTTGTATAATTTCGGATTTCAAAATAATATCATACATTTTCACTTGCATAACTTTCATCTTTTAGAACAGTTTTGTTCTAATTTTATTTTGTTGAGGATGTTTCTCAGAAATTTTCAACTTAAACTTGCTACCTTATGGGTGTATTCAATTGAGATTTTAAAAGACTATTTATAAATAAATAACTTCAATGGATTTTTAAAAATTATTTAGGAATGTAATGATTTATAAGATTTTTTTTAAAAAAAAATTATAATTAAATTTTTTTACGTTTGAATTTTTAAAAATTTATAATAAGATTTATAAAAATTTGGAGGGAGATAGGGAATTGGTCTGAAAATGCATTTGGTGGGGTACCTGAAATGACTATTCCTTACATTTATAATATCCATTTTATAGCACCTTTTACCCCTATGGCATCATTTGGTTACTCTGAGTCTGAGGTGCCATTAGAGACTGGAATGCCACCTCATTTAAGTTAACTAGGTTCATTGTGGATTTCAATGGACAGATTAAACAGTTCACTTGGATCCAACAGGCACAAAGTTGGAACATGTTCTGGTCACAGCCAGATAATTTGTGTAGTACTTATGGATTGTGTGGGAATTTGGGGTTTTGTAATAGTAGGGAATAGTACTCAAAAGAAGCCGATTCAAGGCAAATTACTTGTGATCGAAATAATCTGTGGATTTTTGGTAATGGAATTGGGACTGTCTTGATATTTAGGAGGAGAAGAATAAGGAAGAAGAAAAAAGATGAGGAAGATGTATTTCCTATAATGAATTTGAAGGTGTTTTCATAATTCAGTCCACGAATGTGAGATTTTTTTATAGAGTTTGTTATTTATATCTCCCATTAAAAAGTTACACAAATTTCATTGATTTTTTTTTTTCGAAATTAACAAATTTTTAAATATCAAAAGATTTTTTGTTACTTGTTTAAAATTCTGATCATTAGATTTGGACACGCTCTTTAAAAATTATAATAGTCTTGATTAAATATCACAAGACTTGTTTAAATTATTTAAAAGTCTTAATTGAATACCACAAAACTTATTTATCTCAAAATAATCTTTTAAAATACTAATTGAATACACCCCTTAATCGATATTTCTACCATGTCATATCGTTGGGGATATGTCCAAATTTGTTTTTGCAAATATGATTCAAAGTTTATATCTGCGAATAGTTGAATTAGATCAACCCTTGATTTTACAAAAGTGACCAAATTTGCCCTATTGATCACTAAAGTCATAAACTTTTAACAAGCCTGTCTTTTTTACAAGGAAAAAGAAGTTAAATTTGTCTTTCAACTACGCGAAATAGTCTAAGTTTTTCCCCGTAACTTTAAGATATAGTTCGGATTTGAGCATCATTTTTCTTAACCACATTTCTCATCACTCTAAATCAATTACTATTGCTTCTCTCCAATCTAAAAAATACCATCTAAAGACCACCATTATTCGACTGTCCTTCTACTACAATGACACTCTTAAAATTGTATCACACCTTCATATTTACCACATTTTCTAGTCATCGTTTTGCTTAATGAATGAGTATATATACCATTTACAATTTTCATAATATGAAAAATTTTATTCATATTCTACTCTCAAAACCATATCTATTTGTACAAGAATTCTACAATTATGGTAGTGTACAATGTTAATTAAATACAACAATATATTACCAAAAGCTACCGTGATATACACGGTTTCCTTATTCCTTATTTGGCGTGTATTCCCTTGATATACACGGTATAACAAGGCAGTGTATATACCGTATATATCACGGGTATATTTATCACACCCCCGCAGTCATAGCGGGCGGTCTTCGTACGCTGACTATCCCTAAAATCTTCAAATAGCGGGCGGTCTTCCTAATGGCCCCCATGACAAACCAAAACCAGCTACATAAACGCATATCAACACCAATATCACAAAGGCCCAACCTTTACTCAATCCACCATGATCCCCTAACTTAGCCCCCATTGATCCTCCTACTATCAGTTGTGTAACAAACATTTCTATGCAACCGAAAATCAGCAGCCCTCTTCGGCCAACTTTATCGACTATCAGCATTGACATAGCAGTTGTAGCAATTCCCACTGCACCTGTCACAATAGCAGACAAAAGAGCTGCACTTTCACCTAGTCCAATTGTTCGAAAAAGTATAGGAGCATAGAATGCAATGACATTAATTCCTGTGACTTGTTGGAAGAACGGTATCGCTATGGACATGACTAGTTGAGGCCTATATTTTCTTTGTAGAATGTTCTTAAAAGGGTGTTTGATCGTTTTTGAAATTTCACTAGCTATGATAAGATCATCAAGTTCTGCTTGGACATCATCAGTGCCTCTGACTCTTTGCAGCATTTTCTTAACCTTTTCGTGATCATTCGTGCGTTGAATTAAGCTGTTGGGTGTTTCTGGAAGGAATAACGTGCCTTAATGTTAAAATGAATGCTGGGACTGCAGCCATAGCAAGAGACACTCTCCATCCCCTACCACCTTTCACCTTTTCAGTGCCATAATTTATAAGGCTTGCTATTAAAACTCCAATGCCTACACTTAGTTGAAACCTATTGTTGATTCCTCCTCTGTACTTCGATGGTGCCATTTCTGAAAGATACAATGGTACAGCCTGCAAAATGGTAAAAACCTACTTAGGTACAGATAGTTGATTGAGCTGCTTTATTGGACAAAAGGGTAACTCTTTGAGTTTGCATTTTGAGAGCTTTTCATTTTCTTTACAGTAAAAATATAGGACGTTTGTATACTGGTTGAGAACTACTGCTTCCATCTCATTTTAAATGATTGTGTTTACCTAGATATGGAGTTGAAGAAGGAAAGACTTGTCACATATCAAAGTACCTTCCGAACTTGTGGTCTCATGACATTTTTATGGCTATGAAAGCATCTCATTAAGAGTAAAATCATAGTTTAAAGTTAAAACATTTTCAAATAGGAAAATATGTTATTCTTTTTTAAATATGGACTAAAAAGGAAAGAATGCAATATAAAATGAAATATATGGAGTAATATATTACCTGATTTGCATTTTGAGGACTTCTCATTTTCTTCACAAGAGTGAAAATATAGGACGTTTGTCGACTAGTTGCGAGGTACTGCTTCCATTTCATTTTAAATGATTGTGTTTGATATATAAATTCAAAAATGAACACTTGTGGCACATGTCAAAAGAACCTTAAGAACTTGTTGTCTTAAGCATGTCATGGCATTTTCATGGCTATGAGAACACCTCATGATTGAGAGTAAAATGGAAGTTTAAAGTCAAAGATTTTCAAATAGGTAATGTGTGTTTCTTTCTAGAACATACTAAAAAAGAAACACCGTCATATAAATTGGAACAGATGGAGTAATATGATACTCCTACCTGATTTTCGAAACCAACACCAACACCTAGTAAAACTCTGTCAAATATAAGCATATAGATATTAGAAGCAGCTCCACCAAGGGCTGCACCAGCCAGGAAGTTAGCTCCTCCAAGAAGGATTGAGGGCTTGCGACCAAATGCTCTGGTGACTGATGAGGCAACAAAAGTAGCAAAAAGACCAGCTACATAGAGGGAGGATGTGAATGATGTCAACAATTGGCTGTCAAATTTGCAGTAGTTGCTAACTTCATTGTCTTCTTTCATCTTTGTGAACACATCATGAAAGAACTTTTTCAGAAAAGGCTCATGGATGTCACTCCACCTTCACATTTTCAAAGCTTCTGTTAGCAAAATAAAAATAGATTCTTCAAAGCAATTGATTCATAGTGCCAAAGGAAATAGCTTTAGCAGCTGATTGATTGTACATTACAAAAATGAAGGTTATAATGAGAAACAAGTCATAAACAGAATCAGTTCCTTTTATTTTCCTTTGGGCACTTGAAACCTATGTTGCTTTTGGACTCTTCAAAAATGTTGTCAGGTGCGTGTCGGATCCTCTAAAAGTAGTGCAGTTTTTTATAACCCGACACATGTGCGGCAATATTTTTGAAGTCTCCAAACAACATAGCTTGAAACTTTTACAAGATGTGTCCTAGATTGTATAACTTATGGAAATGCAGAAAACCAAACCTGAAATTCCAATATCATATCCAAAGATTACACCTCCCATAGCAGCCATCATACAAGCTAATATTACGAAACATGTCAGCTTGCCATGGTACTGTTCTCCCTTATTTGCTCCTATTGCTAACATCCCTGCCATAATTTCTTTGAGCCTTATTTTCCCGTTCTATTTGCTATTCAAGTGAACATGAATATAGGGAAAAATACAAACCTAGGATAAAAAAAGTTGAAGAGTTTTAGCAGTCCAAGTTGACTGCTAGAGATCAGCATCAAGTATGGTCCACACCCATGAATATTCAAGTTTTTAAGTGTTCCTTGTCTACTTTGTTGTCTTATTGCTTTCGCTATCAAGAATTGTCCTTGTGCCTAATCAAAATGATTGGTCCAAGGAAACCAAATAATTAGTTGTGTAAACTAATAAACAAAAGATTCTGATTTGTCATCTCTTTGACAGACTCGTGTTTTTGGAGATCACTAGTTATATATCCAGCATTATTGGTGCAAAGCGATATGTGGTAATTCAGTCTTGGTGATAAGAGGGGGCGAAATGAAAATTCTAAGCTGATATTATGGCAAGAAGACTGAACAAACAGTGATGGTTTTGTTTTCCAAATGTTATAGTATTGTGTTATAGCAAAAACTTATGACTTCTTTTAGGAGTATGATTGGTTAGGTGAGATATATTAGAATTAAATTTGAGATTAAATATATACTTTATTTAATTGAATGTATAAATTTATCCGGGCTATATTCAACCAAATAAAGTACTCCCACCGTCCCAATTTTAATGTTATTTTTTTTTGGTTTGTTCAAAAAAGAATATCTCTTTCTATAATAGTAAGTTGTAAATTCAAATATCCTAAATGACAAGTTTAAAACTATAAGATTCAAAGGATATTTTAGTACATTACACAGTATGAATTCATATTTACTAATCATTTTAATTTTATTAATTTTTTACATATAAATTTATACCATGCGTAAAAAATAATGGGTTCAGATAAGCCCAATATCATACGGTGTCCACCATGTAGTCCCAACTCTAAAAGAAGTTTCTTAAAAGTGCTATAGACAATACTCCTTGATTTTCCAATTCTAATTCATTGTTAAATTTTTTTATGTTTTTTATTGACTGAATAGGTAGATAATTAATATATGGAACAAGAAATTACATAGTAGTAGTTTAGTAATATTTTCTACCAAATAATTACTATTACAAGATAATATTTAACGTTCAAAAGTAGTACCTAAAATGTCTGCTCATACTACCTTGTTTACAAATATTGGAACTACCAAAAGTCTGATGTGAACTAAATCACCCAAGGAATTGGTCAAATTTGTAAACTAAATCACCCAAGGAATTGGCTGTAATTTTCCCATTTCTTATAGCTTCTTCCTCGGCGAGGAGATCCGTGCAATTATGTTTCGCTATCGATAGCTATGCCTTATCTCTCAATATCCCAACCTTGGCATCAATAAGCTGCATTTCTAGATAATAGCACTGTAATTAAAGGGTATGACCATACTTAATCATTCTGATTACTTCTGAAAAATCTGTAGAGATTTCCGAAAGTGTTAATCCATCTTCTAATCCAATTTTTAGACTCTGCATGATAGCTAATACATCTGACGTACCATGCTTAAGGTTTACATATTACTAACACTCAAGGGTAAACGTATCTTTTATTCTCCAAAAAGTGACCACTTCTCGTAATCTCGTTACTGTTTTTCCTGTTTTGAAGAGGAAAAGAAATAGTGTATCTCTTTTTTTGATAAAATTATTAATGGTGTAGGATAAATTTTTATTGCCTTTATTCATTAATGATGTATAATATATATAGTGTTACAGAAATATTTACTTTGCTACAAACTAGGTAAATAATCAATCCTAATTACAAGAGAAATCTAATTCTACCTAATATAGGAGATGTACAATTATAAATGCAATCCAATTCTATTACACCCCCGCATTCGAAGCGGGAGGTCGGTGTATGCTGAGATTGTCCCGAAAGTCTTCAAATAAAACCAGCAGAAGATCTTTTGTAAAGATGTCGGCAATCTGATAGCGTGACGGGACATGTAAGACACGTACTTGTCCACGAGCAACCTTTTCGCGAACAGAGTGAATATACAACTCAATATGTTTAGTGTGTTGGTGGTGAACTGGATTCCCTGAGAGATAAATTGCACTAACATTATCACAATAAATAAATGTCGCCTTCGGAACCGGACAGTGGAGCTCTAAAAGAAGGTTTTGTAGCCAACAAGATTCAGACACCACATTGGCAACTCCTCGGTATTCTGCTTCGGTACTGGATCTGGACAAGGTTGCTTGCCGTTTTGAGGACCAAGAGACCAAATTATCACAAAAAATACACAATAACCATACATTGAGCGTCTGGTATCCGGACAACCACCCCAATCGGCATTTGTGTATGAAATAAGAGTGATTGTCGAAGACGGATATAAATGCAAGTCATGATCGAGAGTAGCCTAAATATAACGCACAATGCGTTTGAGAGCATGCATGTAATCCTCCATCGGGTTATGCATGAATAGACAAACTTGTTGCACATCATAAGAGATGTCGTGCCTCGTGAATGTGAGATACTGCATGGCCCGTGCAAGGCTACGACAATGTGATGGATCGACATATGGCTTGTTGGATGAAGCACTCAACTTCGGTTTAGTATCAACCGAAGTGGCGCACGGTCTACACGATGACATGCCAGCTCATTCAACAATCTCTGCTGCATACTTATTTTGGGATAAAATTAAACCACATGCATGACGTGTCACAACTATCCCCAAGAAGTAACTCAGTGGCCCTAGATCCTTCATTACAAACTCAAAGCCAAGCAGTGACATGATAAACTTGCGAAGAGCATCAGATGAGGCAGTTAATATAATATCATCCACATAAAAAAGAATGTAAGCGATATCATTACCCTGACGGTAGATGAATAGAGAATGATCAGACCTGCTGTTAGAAAACCCATTATGTGAAACATAATGTGCAAACCTCTTGTACCAGGCCCTAGGAGCTTGTTTGAGCCCATATAATGATTTCTTCAGCAGGCACACATGATGAGGATAAGTAGGGTCTCTGTACCCTATGGGCTGATACATGTACACTATTTTATTGAGGTCTCCATGCAGGAAGGCATTTTTAACATCAAACTGATGAATCGGCCATGCCTTTGAAAGAGCCAGACTGAGGATCGTTCTGATAGTTACCGGTTTGACCACCGGACTGAAAGGTTGTGGAACTTTTAATGATTCCTAACACTTGTGAAGTGGGGTATAGCAGGATACCTTGTAGGAGATCACCTATTTAAGTGCGAGGATGGCCGCCTCAAATGAACGCACTTAAGAATCCAAGTGTGTCCATGGCCACAACGGACAGAAACGTAAGAAGGAAAATGAATAAGAAGAGTTATTGTGTTGATATCGTTGTCTTGGCTTACACTAAACACTGACGGTTCAAGACATCACGTTCACCGCGCAGTAAGTAAGTCCGATGGTATTCAACTAGGGAAGGTTCAAAGCGTAAGCTACCTCTCCTGATGCAATATCTTTTCGCTGAAAGATTGCTGAAATGTAGGCACCTTGTGTGTGCGCCACAATCTCTCTTTCATAGAGGGGATTGTTGGAAATTAGCCTTTGGCGGGGAGATGCGTCCACCCATCTTTGATGAATTAAACACTAGTGTTCCGTATGTTGGAGACCTCGTCTCTTTACACATGCATGATCTACGAAGTGAGTAGATGACCGTAGGGCCAAGAATCGTCTAATTTCGTTAAGAAATGAAAGAGATATTGGTCCACGAAGTAAGGTGTTTGAGACATGGAAATGTGGTGTGGGACAAATCTACCACATCGGTGGGAATAGGAAGAATTGCTCTCTATATAAGTCTCTAATTGGTAAAGGGTTTGGGACCCCAAGGGGTATCCCATGTGTTTAAAGGAGGGAAGACCTAGATGTGATTGGGTTCAAGGCTAAGCCCACACGCGCGCCGCCACCCGCCCGTCCGGTTCCGGGTTTCGGGTTCTCGGGTTCTCGGGTTCACGGGTTCACGGGTTGTGGGTCTGTGGGCTGTGGGCTGTCTAATATTATCTTTTTGGATCAGAGAACTCTGCCAAATGTACAGTTTGATCCCTGAAGTTTCATATGTACAGTTTGAACCAGAATTCTTTCATATGTACAGTTTGGTCCCTGAAGTTTCAATATTTACAGTTTGGTCCCCAGAATTTCTGGAGACTTTTTCTGTAAATATTGGACTGCGTTTTGGAGCATTAACCAGCCATTATTTGGCTGATTAATTCCTCCATTAACAGCCCATTACTTGGGCAGTGAGCAGCCTCTTTCAATGGCTGTTGGAGCCATTACTTGGTTGTTTTAATGGCCTCCTTTAATGGTCATTACATCGTTGTTTGTGGCTGTTGGACAGCCCCTCCTCTTGCTATATATTCAGCTTCATTTGGCTGAAAAACGGGAGCAAGTAAAGGAGCAGAAAACACACGAAAAACAAAAAGAACAGCAAAGAAACACCACTAAAATCATCACGAAAATAGCTCAAAACAGTGAGCAAATTGTCACGAAAATCAGTGAGCAAACCCACACATATACACAAGATATACACTACAGAGACACTATATACACAGAGACAAAAGAGAAGAGTATTGAGAAACTCTTCCTTCCTATTCCATATCTTCAGCAAGTCGAGTCATATTTGTTTTCTTCGCCAGGCTCAACCTATTGGCTTTGTAGTGTTGAGATTAAAGTGTTGTTTTATCTTGGGAGACTATTGCCCGCTAACGTAAAAGCATATATACGGGGCAATCTTGTCTTAAGGATAGAGGGCTATCCTCGACTCAACACACAATGTTGTAACCATCCAGATTTAGTTGTTTCTTGATTTCAGGTTATCAAGATTCAAGACACAACAAACTTGCGGCAGTTCTCAACATTGGCTTTGCAAGGTGATCAAGATTCAAGACACAACACACATGCGGCAGTTTTGAAGATTGACCATTTATTTATCCTTTCGAACATTTGTAAAAGTTATTACTTCCCGTACTGCTTTATAAAGTACCATAGAAATACCAACAATTTAAGACAAGATTGTATTGTAATACTATTAGTGTTCGAAAGATGTCGGTCAAAAGTTGTGTGACCAAATCTGGATATGGAAATGGTTTTCTGGTAGAAGAGAGTGATGATGATGAACGTATTCATACTGTCACCGCTACCAAGACTGGTGGGAACAAGCGCTCTCGAGAGCCTGAGGATGTCAACTGGGACAAGAGGAGAAGACTGAAGATGTACTTCTATCTTGCAGCAGAAGGCCTGTATCTGTCCCAGACAAAAGATCCAAATAATGGTAAGAAGGAACTGGACACTCAGTTTGATGAAGTGACTGAAGTGAGCCAGAATCCGAAGTTGGGATAAGTAGTTTTTCTTACTTGTCAAGAATAAAGATCAAATGAGGTCTGATTAAAAATTGATTAAAGTAAGGAGGAATATGAAAATAATTTATATTCCTTACGCTTTAAAATCAGAAGTTTAATCTCATCTTCTTTTCCGTTTAAAGATTGGATTGTAAAGCAACTTAAAAAGATCCGTTCTTTTAAGTGTAATTATTAAAAGTGAGTAAAGTATGTTCGCACATACGAGGGAGTAAGATCCACTGATCGCGTAAAATCATACAACTCTTAAGTAAGCGCCAAGAATTATCTGGGCACCAATCATAACGGAAGAAGTCTAAAAGTTAAAGACGTTGAGCCTGTCATACTATTTGGCAGAAGATCCTTCATAGGATGATATTGGACACTCAGTCATATAAAGCCTCCGGGCGACTGGAGTGGGCCAAAATTCCTTTGATATGATGATATTGGACACTCAGTCATATAAAGCCTTCGGGCGACTGGAGTGGGGCCAGAATTCATTTCATAGGAAAAGTAATGGACACCTAGCAAGGTGGGCCAGAGTTTCCAGGTCTCAATGATCTGAAGGCCTAAAGAAAGGCAGTAAAGAAATTGGACACTCGGTCTGCTAAAGCAACTAGAGTGGGCCAGAGTATCGAGATCATATATGATCCGGTTGCGCTCTAACCACGGGCAAGAGGTTGTTCAGGTGAAGCAACGCCACCTCTAAAATCAAAGGGGTTGGAGAGGTTGTCCTCAATAGGACTTCAGGGAATGAGATCACTCTAAAAGAGGTGATACATGTTCCTAACTTGGTTTAAGGGACGTTATTGGTCAAGTTGGTTTGAGACTAGTCCAACAGGTCTGTAATAACTAAGAATGGTACAGTACGTCTATAGCCAAATGAATGATATATTTGTAATCCGTGCATCTATGCCATCATAGATTAAGACACGTTAAATAGCAAGTCATTCAAAAGCTAACGATGTTGAGATTGTTGCCTTCTGTCGACATAAACCCTCAAAATGAATGTGAGGTAGACGAATAGGCAAAATCACCTTTCCAAATTCCGTCAAAGGGAATAGCGAAAGAAGCACCGCTCCTCTAGAACTTAGTCACACCTACTTGGGTGATTTAAAGTTTATACAAAATAGAGGGGGGGGGAGAAAAGTACGTTGTGACCTTCATTGATGATGGTACAACGTATGGAATCCTTTGTTTGTTAAAAAGCAAAGATGAAGTTGTTGAAGTGGATAAGCGCTACAAAGCAGAAGTTGAAAATCAACTAAGCCTACGGATTGAGAAATTCGTAGTGATAGAGGGGGAGAAAGTGAAGCATCGGTCATTAAGCATTTGTTCATTCCTCACCTCAGTCACCGGTGTTAGCCAAGCACAAAGCTCGTACGCCCAAATTCTGTGGGGTGGCTTGGTAAAAGTTGGAATACTGAAACAGGTCAAGTTGTACCTAAGACTGTAGATTGCACATCTGTCAGGATCTGCAAATAACAGTAGTGTTGATCGCCTCTTGGAGTCAAAGAATGTTGAATTCTTTGAAGATAGCTTTCCTTGAAAAAGGAAAAAGGAGTAATTGCTCAAGGTTAACAAGAACCCGCGAGGGTTCGACCGTCGGAACTAGACGCCCGTATCTACAGATCATATAGAACCATACTTGCGTAATGGTTGATCTTCCTCCGGAAAAGAACCTTTGGGTTGTAAGATGTGCTCCCCTATGAGTAGCTTCACATCCAGGGCCATTGCAGTCTTGCGTGGCATGAATGTTGAATTAGCCTTCCCAATCGAAGAGTTGGAAGAAGAGAATCGAGTTGGTTTTCTCGGACTTGTTGGGCTTCTTCCGAACTTTCATCTTGGTCCTCAAATATTTACATTTTGGTCTGAAAGTTTCAGATAAAGCGAAACAATGAATCGACCACGTAAACATTGACTACGAAATTAGAAAGCCAACAGTTGGAGAATCAACGGTCTGAAAATAAAAGTCATATTGAAACAAAGTCTCGATATGAAAGATATGGGTATCACAGATGGCATCTTAGGAATTGGATTTCTAAGACATCTAACGGATCGTCGAGAGTTGACAGCCTCGTTGAAGCCACCAATGGATATGAATCATAGAACTGATTGGAATCATGGTGCACCCATAGACAAGGAGCGATATGCACAGTCATGTGTAGTTCAATGTATTGTACACACTACAACCGACTGGTATCGCCCTACGAATGCATCGCTTTAACTAAGGTTCACCGATGATTTTAATACATGATCGGTAGAAGGCGTTAACTGGATATGACGATATCCGAATTAATGCATATCTACAGATTATAGTATTCGGATGTCCAGCGTTACGGGAGAACACATGATGCAAATCGACATCGATCTCAAGAACACCAAAGCCACAAGTAAATGTGTATGGTGGGTCTTGGAAAATCCTCTAAGCAAACTTGCATCGGCCGATTCATGATGGAATCGGAGTTTATCGCTTTATACAAAGCATGAAAGAAGTTGAGTAACTTCACGGCTCCTTAGAGGACGCCCCTTATTGGGAGATACTGTGTCTTCGCAGCTTATACATCGTGGCTAGCCGTCGGCTTCGTAAAGGACACGGATGACGGCTCTGGACATATCTTTTAGGATCTGTCGGAGACATAAGACCGTATGGCGCTTGATCATCACAGTGTCACATCCTTGTTTACTAACTAAGGGACTACCCGAGATCAAGTGTTACTCGCTGTCTAGGGAATTGGCTTAAAACCCAAACAATACGAACCTTTGCGGTGGAAACCCAACCATACCGATTGGAGATCCCAAGAATGTGGTTCAATGGGAAAACTAAGCGCAAAAGGTTCAGTTGAGCGCCGGTGGAAGCAAGAAGCACCGGATGATGATTTCATGCGGAAACATGAATCCAAAGTCGTTCCCGCGATAGACATTAAAGTCTTTGCTGCGTGGTGGGTAAAGGTTAAGCTTCCAAACATTTTAAAAGATCCTCAAACGGTTGAGGTTAAGGTTGTGGAACTTTTAATGATTCCTAACACTTGTGAAGTGGGGTATAGCAGGATACCTTGTAGGAGATCACCTATTTAAGTGCGAGGATGGCCGCCTCAAATGAACGCACTTAAGAATCCAAGTGTGTCCATGGCCACAACGGACAGAAACGTAAGAAGGAAAATGAATAAGAAGAGTTATTGTGTTGATATCGTTGTCTTGGCTTACACTAAACACTGACGGTTCAAGACATCACGTTCACCGCGCAGTAAGTAAGTCCGATGGTATTCAACTAGGGAAGGTTCAAAGCGTAAGCTACCTCTCCTGATGCAATATCTTTTCGCTGAAAGATTGCTGAAATGTAGGCACCTTGTGTGCGCCACAATCTCTCTTTCATAGAGGGGATTGTTGGAAATTAGCCTTTGGCGGGGAGATGCGTCCACCCATCTTTGATGAATTAAACACTAGTGTTCCGTATGTTGGAGACCTCGTCTCTTTACACATGCATGATCTACGAAGTGAGTAGATGACCGTAGGGCCAAGAATCGTCTAATTTCGTTAAGAAATGAAAGAGATATTGGTCCACGAAGTAAGGTGTTTGAGACATGGAAATGTGGTGTGGGACAAATCTACCACATCGGTGGGAATAGGAAGAATTGCTCTCTATATAAGTCTCTAATTGGTAAAGGGTTTGGGACCCCAAGGGTATCCCATGTGTTTAAAGGAGGGAAGACCTAGATGTGCTTGGGTTCAAGGCTAAGCCCACACGCGCGCCGCCGCCCGCCCGTCCCGTCCGGTTTCGGGTTCACGGGTTCTGTGGGCTGTGGGTTGTCTAATATTATCTTTTTGGACCAGAGAACTCTGCCAGATGTACAGTTTGATCCCTGAAGTTTCATATGTACAGTTTGGACCAGAATTCTTTCATATGTACAGTTTGGTCCCTAAAGTTTCAATATTTACGCTTGGTCCCTGAATTTCTGGAGACTTTTTCTGTAAATATTGGACTGCGTTTTGGAGCATTAACCAGCCATTATTTAGCTGATTAATTCCTCCATTAACAGCCCATTACTTGGGCAGTGAGCAGCCTCTTTCAATGGCTGTTGGAGCCATTACTTGGCTGTTTTAATGGCCTCCTTTAATGGCCATTACATCGTTGTTTGTGGCTGTTGGACAGCCCCTCCTCTTGTTATATATTCAGCTTCATTTGGCTGAAAAACGGGAGCAAGTAAAGGAGCAGAAAACACACGAAACAGCAAAGAACAAGCAAAGAAACACCACTGAAAACTGTCACGAAAATAGCTCAAAACAGTGAGCAAATTGTCACGAAAATCAGTGAGCAAACCCACACATATACACAAGATATACACTACAGAGACACACTATATACACAGAGACAAAAGAGAAGAGTATTGAGAAACTCTTCCTTCCTATTCCATATCTTCAGCAAGTCGAGTCATATTTGTTTTCTTCGCCAGGCTCAACCTATTGGCTTTGTAGTGTTGAGATTAAAGTGTTGTTTTATCTTGGGAGACTATTGCCCGCTAACGTAAAAACATATATACGGGGCAATCTTGTCTTAAGGATAGAGGGCTATCCTCGACTCAACACACAATGTTGTAACCATCCAGATTTAGTTGTTTCTTGATTTCAGGTTATCAAGATTCAAGACACAACAAACTTGTGGCAGTTCTCAACATTGGCTTTGCAAGGTGATCAAGATTCAAGACACAACACACATGCGGCAGTTTTGAAGATTGACCATTTATTTATCCTTTCGAACATTTGTAAAAGTTATTACTTCCCGTACTGCTTTATAAAGTACCATAGAAATACCAACAATACTCTCTTCTTTGCTAACTCTCTCCTCCATTAACTCTTCCTTTCATTGGCTTTCCTTCTTCGTGAATTTCTGGGCAATTGATTTTGTGCAACTCCAAACTTTCAGTCATTAGTGCAAGTGTTTGGGAGTGCTGTGGAACCTTGAGAAAAGACCGGCCTTAACGCTTTGCATCGGAGTCGGGCCAAAATCGCTTTTAAGGAAGTGACTTACCACGACGCAACGTTAATCCGATAAGTTGATTCTATCATTTTGTTCAATTTACTGATTGATATTGTTGACTTTTCCAACAATTTATTTTATACAATATTGATCACTAGCATATAGAGAGGTAAAATAATTACGTACATAACTTGGTGATGAAAGGTACAATACTTTTATTTCCTTTCTAAGAATGTGATCATGAAAAAAAAACCCTATAAATTGGAATCCTTGTGACATATGCTTTAATTTGAAAGCAACTTTTTACAATATTGATCAAACGGCTCTTAACAAAAAATATTCCAATTTTGTTGAAAGGTAAGTCTTTGGACGTAAATAATAAAAAACGGTGATCTCACAAACTTTTGATCTTCTTTGAACAATAAAAGTTGAATTATTGTTTGGTTAATGTAAAGAAGCAAATTGCACTATTTGTCTTGTTTCCTTTTTCCTATTATTTACGTGCATGATTTATTTGATTTTTACAATTGGGAAATGTTAACCCATCATAGACAATATGAATGAAATAAATAACTTACATACGAATATATGTTGAAACTTTATAAAGCGTCATTAACTTACACATTAAATATTTGGAGTTATGGACGTTAGAGTTATAATTCTTAGTTGTTATTAAGAGTAGAAGTTGGAGAGGTGTGAGTTATGGCGGTCCTTAAAGCATAGACAATTTGAATGAAATAAATAACTTACATAAGAATATATGTTGAAACTTTATAAAGTGTCATTAACTTACACATTAAATATTTGGAGTTATGGACGTTAGAGTTATAATTCTTAGTTGTTATCAAGAGTAGAAGTTGAGGAGATGTGAGTTATGGCGGTCCTTAAAGCATAGACAATTTGAATGAAATAAATAACTTACAGAAGAATATATTAAGAGTAGAAGTTGAAGAGGGGTAAGTTATGGCGGTCCTTAAAGATATGACTAACGTCTAAACTTTGAGTTAATTATAAATCATTTCTATTTTTACAGTATTTTTTAAACCCCTCTGATAACATTGTTTCAGCAAAACTAAAAAAAATAAAAAGTGAATTAATGAAAAAGCTGGATGATGAATCTTGCAATTGGTATACATGAAGAAAACCTAGACAACAATAATTTTCTTTGAGAATGGAATTGTCATTTTTCAACGGGAAGACAAAGACAACCCCAAACTGCAAGAAAAGAAATTGGCAAAAATCGAGTTTTGGTTTCTTCCAACTTCACTCTTATTTATTTATAAATCAAAAGAAATTGGCAAAAATCGAGTTCTGGTTTTTTCCAACTCCATTCTTATTTATAAATCTACCCTTGTATTTCTTGTGAAATATAAGTGATATAAATGTTATGGTATATGATTCATTTTGTGATGCTCTTAAAATGCATAACATATCTGATATGCTTATGGTGATTTCCAATATTATTATATTTTAATGTGAATTTATTGCATAGTAGATCATGTGGAGTTTAACTATAAGTTATAGAATGATGTGAAATGTTTAAATTGGAAGGATCATCTCTATACTTAATCGGTATTTTATAATATTTTTATTTCAATGAATAAATGATATTTATATTTAAATATTTTTCTAAGGTTGGTGAACCTTTATGATAATTTTAATGTCTCTAGCGAAGTATTTATGATCACTGAAAATGTGAATTTGTCTAGATATCGTCTCTTCCAAAAGAAAAGTATTAACGTATACTATTAAATATATTTTATATATTTTGTAATATTTAGTATTATACAATTATGGTAGATATATGATCCTTATTGTATTAGAATTTCACATTGTACACACTATATATATTTGTATTAATGAGAAAGGCTCCCCAAGAGAGATTAATACAACCTTACATGATATTAGGAGCCAAAATCTAAGACCCTATTTTTTCTACCCGCAACCCCCCAATCGATTTAATCAAACCGTCGGCGACTTCTTTTCCTGAAGCAACGACTTTATGTCTGCCTCCTATTCTCGAAAGAAACAATTGTTTCTGCTTCTTTCTGTCTCACATTCTCGAAGGAAACAAATTAATAGACAAAACTTGTTGTCTGCTTCTCTCTTCCTTACCAAGAAACTGAAGCAGTTAATTGACACGTTTCTTCTTTTTCTCTTCCTTACCCAACAACCGAAGCAGGTGACTTCATTTTCGTACAAATTGTCAGAAAACAAAATTCTCT
Organism: Anisodus acutangulus; assembly: GCA_029783415.1. NCBI lineage: Eukaryota > Viridiplantae > Streptophyta > Magnoliopsida > Solanales > Solanaceae > Anisodus > Anisodus acutangulus. The sequence continues at coordinate 24,009,325 of CM056506.1, read as the reverse complement.
GTTTTCTTTCTTCATTTACCCGAGAATAAATTTTTGTCTACCTTTTTCTTCCTTAAAAAATAATTCACTATAATGACTTCTCCCACAATCTCATGCACTCAAAATCCGACCTTATTTTATGGAGCCCAACAGTCCGCTCAAGGCCTCTTCCAATCCACTTTGAGCTCGACTTTTGTCATATTAACTCCTCGGTAACCCGATAATGCGTGGTATATGGATACGGGCACCACATCTCACCTCACAAATAATTTTGGTAATCTTTCTCAACTGCGAAAGTTAAATACTCCACAATATATTATAGTTGGAAGCGGTCATCGCATTACAATTCAAAGTTTTGGCCACACACTAACCCTACCACCGCATCCCTATTTCTCCCTAAATAACGTCTTATATGCTCCTAACATTATCAAAAACCTAATCTCCATTAGGAAATTTGCCATCGATAATTCTGTATCAATTAACTTTGACCCGTTTGAATTTTCTGTAACGGACCTCCGTACCGGAAAACTCCTTACGAGATGCAATAGTGAGGGTGATCTCTATCCTTTCCTATCCACGTCCGCTGCTAGTGTCAACCCTTCCACCGCTTTAGCAACAATTTCTCCATCAACATGGCACAATAGACTTGGACACCCAGGAGCCCCTGTTTTTAATTTTCTTAGAAACAATAACTTAATTCGTTGTCATAATGGAAAATTTTCCCAACACTGTCTTTCTTGTCCCTTAGGCAAACATGTTCTCCTTCCGTTTCAGTCTTCTTCAAGTGTTACATATTCTCCCTTTGACATTGTTCATGCAGATGTATGGACATCTCCAATTACTAGCTCACTGGGTCATAAATTTTATCTCGTCTTATTAGATGACTTTTCTCACTTTTTCTGGGTCTATCCGCTTAAATTCAAGTCTAAAGTGTTTGCCAAGTTTCTTGCATTCCGTGTCTATGTCAAAACACAATTTGAAAAAGACATAAAATCACTTCAATGTGATAACGGTCGCGAGTTCAATAATTCTGCGTTTCACAACTTTTGCTCTACTAATGGCATGGTTTTCCGATTCTCGTGTCCCCACACCTCCTCCAAAAATGGAAAGGCCAAATGTATCATTCGCACTATCAATAACGTGGTTCGTACGATCCTATTTCATGTCTCCCTCCCCCGTCTCTTTGGGTCTATGCTGTGAAAATGGCCTAATATATTCTAAATATTTTGCCCACTCAAACTCTCCAAAACAGAACACCCACCAAAATTCTATTTCGTAGGATCCTAACTTATGAGCACTTACAAATTTTCGACTGTCTGTGCTATCCGAATCTTGCCTCCACGGCCCCGCATAAACTTGCACTCTGCACCACCCCTTGTGTGTTCTTAGGTTTTCCGCCCAATTATAGGGGATATATGTGCTACGACTTGTCTTCCGAAAAAATCATCGTCTCACGTCATGTCACGTTTGACGAAGCAATCTTCCCATTCGTAAATATCCAAAAATTCCAGAATTTGGATTACATATTTTAGAAGAGTCCGGCATATCACCGTTTCTCCGCCTAGCACTTGACTGCGCTATCACTGTTCCGGCACCACCACCGCAACAGTACACCACCACCACCTCTGCCTGCCACTGCCATCACCGACAGTCTGGCATCCAACCACCATGTTAGTCCCGTCGGCATCTTCAACAACACAACCATCCTGTCGGATGCCTCCTGGATCCGAACCACCGTTGCATCACCTACCTGCCGACATCGGCATTCAGGTCACGTAGTGTCACCATCACCCACTTTTCTCCTATAATGGACCAACCCGACGACCAATTAACACCTCTGTAACACCGAAATTTCTTCTCCGACCCATCGCCGATGTTGACACCCAATTTTGTCCCATCTTTTATGATTTTATTCGTAATTTTTAATATTTTGACACTTTTAAAAAAAATTTAAAATATAGGCATATATGTGTATATCCTCTTATTATTATTATTATTCGCATTTTATATCATTTGCATTTTTATCATAATCATAAGTTATCCGAAAATTCTATGTTATTTATTCTCGCAAAATTGCATCGCATTTACATTTTTTATTAAGCATTAAACATTTCGCAAATATTATATTTTATTATTGTCACGTCGTTATGTTATTTTAAATAATTCACATCTTTACAAAACAAAAATAATATTTTAATATTAAGCCCTTTTATATTTCTAACCCATTTAATCTCCCTCACCCAAAATAAATCAATACCCCACAAAACAAAGCAAACCCCCAATTTTCGCCCACACCAAAACAAGCCCAAAACCAAATTCCCTTTTATTCAAACCCATTTCCTTCCCCTTTATTTCCCCAATTCCCAAAACCCACAAAACAAAATCCCAAAACTTTTTAACTCCCAACCCAATACAAATTCCCCAACCAAATTCCAAAACCCAACACCCTTTTTCCAAGCCCAAATCGCCCACCAAAAAACCCCCAACCGGACTGACCCACTCCTCAACCCGTCGCCTGACCCAAGCCCATAACCCCATCCCTTTAATTCCCCCAAATCCCAAAACAAAACAAAAAACAAAAAAAACAAAAATCTACAAACCCTAACACCCCTATTCTCTCTCTCTCGCCAGACCCTACCCCCACGCCGCCACCCTACACCCCTACACCCTCGCCTCACGTCGCCAAGACCTACCCTACGACACCGCCAAACCCATCACCTCACCAACACGCCCCAAAAATCGATTTTGTCTCCCCTTTATTTTGAAATTCAAATTGCTTTTAAGGGGGTATGAGGGGGTTGGAGGTCGAAGTTTGAGACCTATAAAACCCCCCTTTATGCACTCGCTTTGAGGAGGATTTTTCGGATTGAAAAAGGTTTTTCTTGCTTAAGGTCAATTTTAATTTGAAATTTAGGTTTAAGTTTTGGTTGTATTGTATTTGTTTGTGTTGTTCTTCACCAAAAATCAAATCTTCTTAAGAACACTTCTTTGTTCTTGCATGTGTTCTTCAACTTAAAGATTCGAAAATATAGGTCGAAAATTATTGGTTTTTGGTGTTGAAGAATCTGAATTTTTAGCTATTTTTATCGCTTTTTTGTTCCGGTCGGGTCACCGCTGGTCGGGTCACCGCTGGTCGGGTCATCGCTGGTCGGGTTCAAACATCCGAAAATCAGAAAACAGAGTCTCATTTCCAGAAAAATCAGAATTCAAAAATCTACAACAAATCAGAATTCCAACATTTCCGAGCGGATTCGACGATTCAAAACACGCCTCGGTTCGCTACCCGGAAAAGGTTAGACTCGTTCCACTTCTTCTATATTTCTTAAAGTTTATTTGATTGTGTGTTTATGCTTGATTTAGTATGATATTTTGCTAAATAATGTAGTCTTGATTAATTGATATGATAATGAGACGTTTTGTATATACGTCGTTGGATTTCTGATTTTTGATGTTGATATGTGATAGATGATATTGCCTCAATGTGTTGGTTAGCTAATTATTGTCATTAGCTTTAGTAAGGCATCTTGGGTTCATTATTAAGTGCAATACGGATAATGTAAGATTAATACGTGTTTGAAAGAGCTACGACGTGATTAAATATTCTTAGGACACTTAACGATTTGTTGATATTCAAAATTATTGTATGTTGTAGTTTGGTCGCTGCCTTTAAATCAAACAAATGAGCATACTTTAATTGATTCAAATGACGATATTTACATGTTATATTCTAGATTAATATGTGCAATTTTAAAAGGAATATATTATCCATGTTTAATATAATAGTATGTGCGTTTAGTTTAAGTTTATGAATGTTATGCTTCTTTAAGAATTAAGATTAGTCCAACGGAATTTATTATGTATGTATACATAATTTATACATTGGTCTTCCTTGCCTCTTTTATTTTTGTTTAACTTTAGAACCGGTTGTGTTATCATATAGTCTTTCTTCGCTACTTTAATGTGCCAAAATCTGAAAAAATAATGTCTTAAGTATATGTAGAATAGAAGGCCATGAATATTCATTCCTATGTACATTTAATGTTGTATATTTCGTGTATGTATGTATTAGGAATATTCATGTGTTGATATTTTCGTTCCGTCTACTAATCCTTTTCTTTTCTTTTTATTTACATGAAATGCATCGGAGTAACGAAGAGTCTCGTTATGAGACTCATCATGACTTCGTCCAAAATGAAGAACCACATTCATATTCCTTGCATTCTCCGGCCTCGAATTTCTACACAAATAGGGCGGGATGACATCATCATCCTCCCTAGTTTCCTCTTTTATTATTATTCTTTAATTTCGTTATTTCTATTCTTGGGCATGTAATAATTATTTTAATGCTTGTGTGATTGTTAGAATGCTTAGAATAATTAGGCCGCGAATAGATGAATGAATAGGATAGTCTAACCGCCAGTTAGTTTATTTCTTAGGATCGCTTTTGGAAACCAACCGCTAGCTTTATTTGTTTAGGATCGTCTTGTGTGTTCCAAACTTAGCCTCTAGTTACTTTGTTCTATTTTTAGGTTCGTTATGCATGCTTTAATATCTTTCAAAAATAATTTGGCTATCTATTATTCATTTTCTTTAATCCTAAAAATAAGGTTTGCATTCTATCATATTTACAACCTTGAAAGATTTTTTCATAAAAATTGCTTCTTTTATTATTCAATTGCCTATTATGTAATTTTCTATATTAAATATAACTTGGGCATTGATGAGGCTTAAACCTTTATTTCCTCCGAGATCAACATGTTTAGTAGGCGAGGTGAATTATATATTCGCAGCCACGACGTGATTATAAGTGATCTTTTCTATTTCACCCGAGAGACCAACACGTTTAGTAGGCGAGGCAATCAAAAACAAACTACATTAGTCATATGTTTGCAGCCACGACGTGATTGGAATGTGCTTTTCAAAATTTAAGTTCGAGCCCTCCGCAATCAAAACATTCACTGCTTTGAATACGGATATGAAGTTATTTGTATTTAAATGTTTCTAACCGTTTGTTCTTGGACTTAGGATTAAAGTCAATAACGCCAAATATTCCTCGGAGTTTATTTATTGTTATTTCTTTCTTTAATTCAGCTTTTATCTCGCTTTGTATTGTAATATTATTTATCGCACTTATGTAATTATTGAAATGCTTAGAATAGGCAAACTTAAGATTTATTCGTAGGTTAGTTTAAGATTTGAAACCCGTCGCTAGCTTATTTATTTGTAGGCTCGCAAACTTAGAAATTCTTCGCTAGTTTATTTATTTTAGGCTCGTCACGCGAATTCAAGATTTTCAAAACAACTTTTGTCATCTTTTATTTGCTTTATTAATCATACCGAATAAGTTTATCTTTTGTCAATTTACAATTTCATGATTCTCAAAATTTTACTTCTTTGATAGTATAAATAATTTATTGTCACAAATGCATATTTTTCAAAACTTTACATGTATCTTTCTTTTTATGTTATCTGAATACGCACCTGTATAAAATGCATCATTTACTAAATATTTGCAAACATCTTTTAATCTATTATACTTGTAAAACATGCATTTTCTAGTAATAATTAACCTGAGTTTTACCGGATAACCGCAAGTTAGCGGATCTTAAAGGATGCCTAACCCTTTCCCTTTAGGACAATAAAGAACCCTTACCTAGAATCTCGCTAGTTTCGCAGACCTTAAAATTGGAGTTTACATTACAGCACTTAGTTTAATATTTAGGTGTCCTAATTCACCGTAAAAAATAATTAGGTGGCGACTCCTCAATCCTTTACCCAGGAATCACCGAATACGTCCGTGCTCCGCTTTGACCCGAGCAGGTCAAAATAGGGCGCGACAGCATGGCGACTCTGCTGGGGACTTCAGGTTCTTAACCATAGCAAAATCAGGTTAATTATTACTGCGCTTTACTTTTGTTCTTTATTTGATTTAATGCTTTGATTTGTTTCCTTCGTGAAATTTTGCGTGCATAACTGCTTTAATTGCTATATGGTTTTACTGCTTTCTTTAAATTGGCATTTCGCTCATATTTCTTCCACTCTGGAAAATTGACACTATCACACACTACACGCGAGGTGTGTTTTGCGCACCCGCAAATTTCTTTCAATCTACCAAATTTTAGGAGAGTTGGCGTATGCGCGGAGTGACCGGACCATCTGGTGGCCGCGTAGCCTTCTCACTCGAGTAGTCCGCTCGGGAACCTTGTGTCTAGTCAGCCAAATCTTAGAAAATTTAAGATAGAGCTATACCACCCTTTATTTTAAGTCATGCATGCATACACCTTAGGTGGGTCGATCCATGGTATCGACTCCACAATTAAGAAATCCGCCAAAGATGTCTACGGGTCTCACAACCCAACGACCAATCATCATATTATGTGTAGCGTGATAAGGATAGACTAATCCTAGACTAATCATGACATGCTGAAATTGGAAAATGTACATTCATTTTGTCTCATTTCCGACAAAGCATTGCAGTTTAGCAGCTTGGATCAAATCTGTCGTAATCCCGCATATCTGGCGTTTAGGCCCACCTCCGGCATAAGGGAGGCCCCATGCATATTAGGATGCGCATTTAATTGCCTTACAATCATTTTGTTGTTTTCTCCTGCTTTTTCACTATGTGCATATTATTTAAAGCAATAATTACTCGCCTTGTACTAACTTGATTTTCTTTAAATTTTTTTTAGAAGGTTTATTTTGTCTAGATTATTTTCCCAAAGGTTGATTTGCGTTGACTAAAAATGGCGGATCATCCCTACTTCACGAGGTCAAAGGCACAATCCTTCAGCAAAATGACTGATTTAGATGCATCCGAACAGACTGGCCTGGAACTTATCACTCTTTCCAGAGATGAACCAGAGGTTTCGGAAAATAGAAATGCTACCGTCCAAGAAAAATACATCGCCCAACTGTTACAACAGATGGCAGCCATGCAGACTGAGATAGAGCGGCTCCAAAATCTCACCAACCTGTCCATTAACGCCAATACCCCACTCCCTGAACAAGGGACGAATGCAACTGTACCGCAAACTTTTTCATCTCCTGAAGCGCCATTTCCCCAAAACCTCCCCAAAAATTCGCCACTAAACAAAACCGATCCACAGCACACTAACCCGCAAGCTAGTCCACAACAAAGCCCGCTACAAAATGACCCTACAACTCCACATACCCAAATTAACCCACTCATCCAAAACACCTCTTCCATGCAAAATCACCAAGCAGGCCAACACATATTGATGGCACACGTCGCTGATCCCAACGAACAGCACGTGCCACCAGTATATGCAACGGAAGCTCAACCTTTTACAACCACAGTACCAAACATGACTCTTCAGGAAATTGGCCAGTGTGAAGAAATGGACAGGCAGGTGAGGATCAGAACCGGTGAAAGTGTGGCGAGAGAGATTCATAGCCTGAAAGAAGCATTCAAGAATATCCAAACCAGCAAGGGGCATGAAGGACTCGAGTACGAAGATTTGTGCATGCATCCCGACATTGAATTGCCTGTCGGATATAAAATGCCAAAATTTGACTTGTTTGATGGGAAAGGAAATCCTTACTCTCATTTGAGATCAGCATCTGCGACAAACCGATTGGGGTAGGTAAAAATCAGGCCATCATAATGAAGTTGTTCGTAAGGAGCTTGACAGGGAAGCACTAGACTGGTACACAAGCCGCACCCGCAAAAATGGCGTAATTGGGGCACGATGGCACAAGATTTCGTGGATGATTTAAATTCAACATCGACACAGTCTTGGACAGATTTTATCTGATGAAGTTGGAAAAGAAGTCCACAGAGACCTTCAGAGAATACGCCATGAAGTGGAGGGCAGAAGCAGCGAAAGTTCAACCCCCGATAGAAGAAAGTGAGATGAACACTCTCTTTGTACAATCTTTGAAAGATGCAACATACTATGAGAGAATGATAAGCGTCATAGGACGAAGTTTCTCTGAAGTTATAAGGATGGGAGATTTCATAGAAGAGGGAATCAGAACAGGAAGAATTACAAACTTTGTAGCATTGCAAGCAACAAGTGAGACAATCCAGTCGGACTCATTTGAGGGAGCAGTAAAGAGGAAGAGAGATGGAGTGTCCTCTGTGGTGACAGTTCAGAAACATAGGCCAAATCAAATGTCAACCTACCAAATGCCATCACCCCAGCCTCCCTACTACAATCAAAACAACCAAAGTCCTCATCCTTCCTATTATTACCCATACACCCAAAGCCCTCAGCCTTACTATCAATACCCACCTGGTCCCTACCCTGTCTACCATACCCAGCCAATATATAGCCTGCCTCGAGCACCTGTCTATCCAAATCCCCCGCAATATCAGCCCGCATACTTACCTCAGCCACGAGTCCATCTACCTAACGCGCCCAGACCCCGCGCAAAATACGAAAGAAAGCCAGCCAAAACCTATACACCTTTAGCCGAACCTCGAGCCCAATTATATGAAAGACTGAAAACCGCAGGAATACTCCAACCCATCCCAGGGCATATCCCCAATCCTATTCCCAGGTCGTATGATGAAACTAAGCATTGTGCATACCACTCGGGAATCCCTGGGCACGACACTGAAAATTGCTATGCCCTCAGAGACAAAATCGAGGCATTAATCAAAGAAGGAGTTATCCGACTGAAAGGACCTGCCTCTAATGAAAACAATAACTCTTTGCCAGATCATGACGATGCAAATGTGAATATGATTACTGTTGATAAAGAACACAACTTGGAAGGGACTATTGTGCCAGTCCAGAGAAAGGAAAAGGTTAAATCATCAGCCTTTATCACCCCTGTGATTACAGTCCAAGTGAGGGCACCGTTCGGAGTAGAAGTACTTCCTCCAAAGCCGCGGGCCATGGCACCATCTTTTCTTGGAAAAGTCTTATCAACCAATCTCCGAAGAAAGAGAGATGTTCCTTTGCCAAAGCCTGTTCCACCTCTGAGTCAGTCATTCGTCAGAGCATGCGCCACTCAGGAATCAAAGGAGGACAATGCAGCCAACCTCGTTGAGGGATTCAAAAGTCTTTTCATTACTGAAGAAGAAGCAGGATGCAGTGTGATTTTCGAGGATTACGCTAAAGACTCAACCATTTGGGATGCAGAGCAAGAAGATGATTTGGGAAAATTGGACATGTGCCCCGGCTTTGTTTCTCCCAGAAACTAGTTAACTGCATTAATATTTAATGAAACAATGCGATTCAAATTGAGGCCTGAATCACATATATGCATTTAATGTGTTTTGCCTCTACCTTTTGAAAACTTAAAAAGACAAATTTGCACTGCTTTTGCTATTATAAAATATGTTTTGTTCAATAATTCTCTTTTCTTTTTCATCATGCAAACTAATTTGTCGGCAGTATGTGACATATAATGAAACAAGCAAACAAGGTCCCAAACAAGCAAGGCTTCGAAGAATATGAGGAAGACTCACAACCGGAAGAACTGGGGCATAAGCCAAAGCCAGATTTGGATGAAACATCAAGATAGTTGATAAGTTACAAGCATCGGCACGGACGTTTGCCATTTGTACTCTTAGGCAACTGCACTACAATCTGGACTTCTACTAGGGCAATGCTATATCTTTCGCAGTCAAGTAGATACAGAATCATATACTAAGAGACTGATTGATGAAAAGCAGATGGACGCAGTTGTCCGGGGCAACCTTATCAGAATAGAATGGCCAAAAACCATCTATGCAGATGCAGTGAAGAGATACCATATCTAAGATTAGTTATTCTCTATGTAATACTTTTTCTATGTTGTAAAAGTTGCGCTCCCTTGGCGGGATACGCAAAGAACCCAGGTCGGGTTCCGTTTCCTAGATTGCAAATTTCCCCAAAAACACATTTCTTTGTAAACCTGAACTACGTTATGACCTGATTCCCTCGGCGGGATACGTAGGCGGCCACATCGGCTTCGGTCCCATCTTTAGAAAAACCTTACAACCCTCTTTACTTGTAATGAACTACGTCATGACCTGATTCCCTCATGGGGATACGTAGGCGACCCTAAATAAACCCGGTCCCACCATTAGGAAATATTTTCTCCTTTATCTCGTACATGATAAAATGCACCCATCTGATCACCCTGATAGGGCAGGCAAGCAATCTACACAAGACTCGGTTGTCCGTTTAAAAGATCATCATCCTCATATATCGGAAACTGGGGCATTTTTAAGGGATCACTGTCGGAGGACGCCGATAAACATGGAAAAGCATCGGCAAACTAAGTCTTCAGCCTAAGAGGATTTTGGATAAGACGTTTGCTTTGTTTCACCGCATGTCGCTGCTCGACAGACATTTACATATATGCATACTTTCTTATAAGCAATTTATTTTCAACAAATACTTCATTAGAGTTTAACAAGATTTTTATTACTAATATGCATATTTTCTTATACGCAATTTATTTTCACCAAATATTTTCATTAGAGTTTGACAAGATTTTTATTACTAATATGCATATTTTCTTATACACAATTTATTCTCACCAAATATTTTCATTAGAGTTCGACAAGAACTTTTTAATGATAAGCATACTTTCTTATAAATAAATTATTTTCAACAAATGTTTTCATTAATCGGTTAGCCAAGGCGGGAACCAGACAGGGGCTACAGGTCCAAATCAGCAGGACATGCAGCTATCAAGAGCCAAAGCTATCAAGTCAACGCGAATCAACCGCCCCTCCCCAAACTCACAAATTTTCTTTGAGTACAGGTTCTTCAGGTTGAAAAAGCAGGGAAGCCACATCAGTTATGATCAATTCCCCAAAGAATTTCGGCACTACAACTCACTACAAGGATTACATTCTTGTTCTGCATTTATACGAAGACATCATCTTGACCTACAGGGTCCCGACTATTATGTCTGCACAAAGATGTTATTTCGGATCACAAAGAGCGACAGCATGGCGACTCCACGGCAAAGACGTCGCATCACATTTTCGCCCGTGCCAGGACGACATTTCAATTCACATGAGTTTGGATCGGCAGAAGATTCAGCACAACGTGGAACCCTATTACAGCAAACTGACGGCAAGGACGTCACTTACATCTCTTACAACAAGACAACATTACAATAACGTCATCGACGTTATGGCAGCACGACAACTATCTTTTACAGCATCTCAACGACGTCAACAGCATTACAATGACGTCTTCAAAACAACAACTATCTTTTACGGCAACACAACAACTATCTTCTACAGCATCACAATGACGTCAACAACATTACAATGACGCCTTCAGCTCAACATCTACCTTCTACAGCAAAACTACATTACAACAACGTCCACGACGTTACGGCAGCACGCCAACTTTTTACAACATTACAACGACGTCAACAACATTTCAACGACGTCTTCGGCGCAACGCCTATCTCTTACAACAAACAGCATTACATCCTTGCAACAACGTCATCACAATGACGTCTTCAACACAACACGTCAATACAACGACGACCTCAGCATTACATTCTTGCAACAACGTCATCACAATGATGTCTTCAACACAACACGTCAATACAACGACGACCTCAGCATTACATTCTTGCAACAACGTCATCACAATGGCGTCTTCAACACAACACGTCGATACAACGACGACATCAGCGTTATCATTACAACGACATCAACAACATTACAATGATGTCATCAGCAACACGCCCATACAACGGCGTCATCAGCAACACGCCCATACAACGGCGTCACGAACAACGCGCCCATACAATGGCGTCATGAACAACACGCCTACGCAATGGCGTCTTCTGCAAAACAATTATCTTTTACATTCTTACAACGACATCAACGGCATTACAATGATGTCATCGACGCAGCGCCCATACAACGGCGTCATCAACAACACGCCTATGCAACGGCGTCTTACGCACAACATTTATTTTACAAAGATTACAATGGCGTCAACAAAGATTACAACGACGTCTTCAAAGACAACATTTATTTTTACAGCATTACAATGGCGTCAACAGCATTACAACGACGTCTTCTGCACAACATTTATTTTTACAGTATTACAACGACGTCAACAGCATTACAACGACGTCTTCAAAGACAACATTTATTTTACAAGATTACAACGACGTCAGCGACATTACAACGACGTCTTCAGCACAACAATTATCTTTTACAGCAAAACAGCATTACAACAACGTCCTCGACGTTACATGCAACACAACAATTATCTTTTACAGCAAAACAGCATTACAACAACGTCCTCGACGTTACATGCAAAGACAACAAGCGTCTTTTACATAATTACAACGACGTCAACAACATTACAACGACGTCTTCAACACAACACGTCAATACAACGACGTCATTTCAGGCGCCCACCTTATAATGCGGGTATTTTAATTTCAGTCAGGCGCCCACCTTATAATGAGGGTATTTTTAATTTCAGTCAGGCGCCCACCTCCTAATGCGGGTATTTCTAAGTTATTTTCTCTACAATTTTTCTCAGCAGTTATACACTAATTATATCTTAAGCTTTAGTTTGCAGGAGTTTTTAATTTGCAGGAATTTCATCACAGCGTGGAACTATCTCTTACGGCGAACCGAGGCAAATTGGTCAACGACCTACTTCGAACGTCGATCCGCTTTTCCCATTAGTTTCTCGCATCTGCGACCAGTGTCATCCTAAGTCGACACTGGGGCATTGTTTCTTGAATGCACTATCTTTTTGCAACTTCTATACCCCCCGGGAATTCTATTTCTTACCATGCGAGTTCGATGATCGGGACAAAATTGGCTACTCGATCAACTTTCTTTGGCCGAAAACTCTTTCATCGTCTCCGTCCAAAGAGGGGCATCTGTTGACACCCAATTTTGTCCCATCTTTTATGATTTTATTCGTAATTTTTAATATTTTGACACTTTTAAAAAAAAATTAAAATATAGGCATATATGTGTATATCCTCTTATTATTATTATTATTCGCATTTTATATCATTTGCATTTTTATCATAATCATAAGTTATCCGAAAATTCTATGTTATTTATTCTCGCAAAATTGCATCGCATTTACATTTTTTATTAAGCATTAAACATTTCGCAAATATTATATTTTATTATTGTCACGTCGTTATGTTATTTTAAATAATTCACATCTTTTACAAAACAAAAATAATATTTTAATATTAAGCCCTTTTATATTTCTAACCCATTTAATCTCCCTCACCCAAAATAAATCAATACCCCACAAAACAAAGCAAACCCCCAATTTTCTACCCACACCAAAACAAGCCCAAAACCAAATTCCCTTTTATTCAAACCCATTTCCTTCCCCTTTATTTCCCCAATTCCCAAAACCCACAAAACAAAATCCCAAAACTTTTAACTCCCAACCCAATACAAATTCCCCAACCAAATTCCAAAACCCAACACCCTTTTTCCAAGCCCAAATCGCCCACCCGAAAACCCCCAACCGGACCACCCACTCCCTCAACCCGTCGCCTCACCTCAAGCCCATAACCCCATCCCTTTAATTCCCCAAATCCCAAAACAAAACAAAAAACAAAAAAAACAAAAATCTACAAACCCTAACACCCCTATTCTCTCTCTCGGCCGCCGCACCCTACCCCCCACGCCGCCACCCTACACCCCTACACCCCTGCCCCTCACGTCGCCGCACCCTACCCTGACACCGCCAAACCCATCACCTCACCAACACGCCCCAAAAATCAGATTTTGTCTCCCCCTTTATTTTGAAATTCAAATTCGTTTTAAGGGGGGGGGGTATGAGGGGGTTGGAGGTCGAGTTTGAGACCTATAAAACCCCCCCTTTATGCACTGTTTCGAGGAGGATTTTTCGGATTGAAAAAGGTTTTTTTTCTTGCTTAAGGTCAATTTTAATTTGAAATTTAGGTTTAAGTTTTGGTTGTATTGTATTTGTTTGTGTTGTTCTTCACCAAAAAATCCGAAATCTTCTTAAGAACACTTCTTTGTTCTTGCATGTGTTCTTCAACTTAAAGATTCCGAAAATATAGGTCGAAAATTATTGGTTTTTGGTGTTGAAGAATCTGAATTTTTAGCTATTTTTACTGTTTTTTTTGTTCCGGGTCGGGTCACTGCCGGGTCGGGTCACTGCCGGGTCGGGTCACTGCCGGGTCGGGTTCAAACATCCGAAAATCAGAAAAACAGAGTCTCATTTCCAGAAAAAATCAGAATTCAAAAAATCTACAACAAATCAGAATTCCAACATTTCCGAGCGGATTCGACGATTCAAAACACGCCTCGGTTCGCTACCCGGAAAAGGTTAGACTCGTTCCAATTCTTCTATATTTCTTAAAGTTTATTTGATTGTGTGTTTATGCTTGATTTAGTATGATATTTTGCTAAATAATGTAGTCTTGATTAATTGATATGATAATGAGACGTTTTGTATATACGTCGTTGGATTTCTGATTTTTGATGTTGATATGTGATAGATGATATTGCCTCAATGTGTTGGTTAGCTAATTATTGTCATTAGCTTTAGTAAGGCATCTTGGGTTCATTATTAAGTGCAATACGGATAATGTAAGATTAATACGTGTTTGAAAGAGCTACGACGTGATTAAATATTCTTAGGACACTTAACGATTTGTTGATATTCAAAATTATTGTATGTTGTAGTTTGGTCGCTGCCTTTAAATCAAACAAATGAGCATACTTTAATTGATTCAAATGACGATATTTACATGTTATATTCTAGATTAATATGTGCAATTTTAAAAGGAATATATTATCCATGTTTAATATAATAGTATGTGCGTTTAGTTTAAGTTTATGAATGTTATGCTTCTTTAAGAATTAAGATTAGTCCAACGGAATTTATTATGTATGTATACATAATTTATACATTGGTCTTCCTTGCCTCTTTTATTTTTGTTTAACTTTAGAACCGGTTGTGTTATCATATAGTCTTTCTTCGGCTACTTTAATGTGCCAAAATCTGAAAAAATAATGTCTTAAGTATATGTAGAATAGAAGGCCATGAATATTCATTCCTATGTACATTTAATGTTGTATATTTCGTGTATGTATGTATTAGGAATATTCATGTGTTGATATTTTCGTTCCGTCTACTAATCCTTTTCTTTTTCTTTTATTTACATGAAATGCATCGGGAGTAACGAAGAGTCTCGTTATGAGACTCATCATGACTTCGTCCAAAATGAAGAACCACATTCATATTCCTTGCATTCTCCGGCCTCGGAATTTCTACACAAATAGGGCGGGATGACATCATCATCCTCCCTAGTTTCCTCTTTTATTATTATTCTTTAATTTCGTTATTTCTATTCTTGGGCATGTAATAATTATTTTAATGCTTGTGTGATTGTTAGAATGCTTAGAATAATTAGGCCGCGAATAGATGAATGAATAGGATAGTCTAACTGCCGTTAGTTTATTTCTTAGGATCGTTTTGGAAACCAACCGCTAGCTTTATTTGTTTAGGACCGTCTTGTGTGTTCCAAACTTAGACTCTAGTTACTTTGTTCTATTTTTAGGTTAGATTATGCATGCTTTAATATCTTTCAAAAATAATTTGGCTATCTATTATTCATTTTCTTTAATCCTAAAAAATAAGGTTTGCATTCTATCATATTTACAACCTTGAAAGATTTTTTCATAAAAATTGCTTCTTTTATTATTCAATTGCCAACTATGTATTTTTCTATATAAAATATAACTTCTGGGCAATGATGAGGCTTAAACCTTTATTTCATCCGAGATCAACATGTTTAGTAGGCGAGGTGAATTATATATTCGCAGCCACGACGTGATTATAAGTGATCTTTTCTATTTCACCCGAGAGACCAACACGTTTAGTAGGCGAGGCAATCAAAAACAAACTACATTAGTCATATGTTTGCAGCCACGACGTGATTGGAATGTTCTTTTCAAAATTTAAGTCTGAGCCCTCCGCAATCAAAACATTCACTGTTTTGAATACGGATATGAAGTTATTTGTATTTAAATGTTTCTAACCGTTTGTTCTTGACAGCTTGCAGGGATTAAAGTAAATAACGACAAATATTCCTCGGAGTTTATTTATTGTTATTTCTTTCTTTAATTCAGCTTTTATCTCGCTTTGTATTGTAATATTATTTATCGCACTTATGTAATTATTGAAATGCTTAGAATAGGCAAACTTAGGATTTATTCGTAGGTTAGTTTAAGATTTGAAACCCGTCGCTAGCTTATTTATTTGTAGGCTCGCAAACTTAGAAATTCTTCGCTAGTTTATTTATTTTAGGCTCGCCACGCTTGAATTCAAGATTTTCAAAACAACTTTTGTCATCTTTTATTTGCTTTATTAATCATACCGAATAAGTTTATCTTTTGTCAATTTACAATTTCATGATTCTCAAAATTTTACTTCTTTGATAGTATAAATAATTTATTGTCACAAATGCATATTTTTCAAAACTTTACATGTATCTTTCTTTTTATGTTATCTGAATACGCACCTGTATAAAATGCATCATTTACTAAATATTTGCAAACATCTTTTAATCTATTATACTTGTAAAATATGCATTTTCTAGTAATAATTAACCTGAGTTTTACCGGATAACCGCAAGTTAGCGGATCTTAAAGGATGCCTAACCCCTTCCCTTTAGGACAATAAAGAACCCTTACCTAGAATCTCGCTAGTTTCGCAGACCTTAAAATTGGAGTTTACATTACAACACTTAGTTTAATATTTAGGTGTCCTAATTCACCGTAAAAAATAATTAGGTGGCGACTCCTCAATCCTTTACCCAGGAATCACCGAATACGTCCGTGCTCCGCTTTGACCCGAGCAGGTCAAAATAGGGCGCGACAGCCGACACCGACATTCGAATTGACTCAATCCCATCCCCACGATCTGACCAGACCCCTCACCCGCCCCATTTTGGTCACCAGACACAATTCACCCAAACCCCTACCCCGTCACCCTACCTCATCGGAACCCTCCCACAGTCATCGCGGCCTACTCACCCATCAATTCCCCATAGATACGAAACCCCCCATCACCGACACAGGACCGACACACCACAAAAATAATGTCCTTGCCCCCACGCACCATATGGAAACCCGTGCCCAACACAGGATTTTCAAACCCAAAGTCCAATTTAACATGTCTACAGAAACAATATCCCATATTCCTAAAAACCCAAAATTAGCCAAACTTGATCCCAATTGGAATGCAGTCATGCGTGAGGAACTTAATGCTTTAACAAAACAACACACTTGAGATTTGGTTCCAAGACTAGAAGGGGTAAATGTGATCCGATGCATGTGGTTTTTTTAGTCACAAATACAGAGACAGTGGTGATCTAGAGAGATATAAGACAAGACTTGTGGCCAATGACACTAATCAGTATGAGGGCATTGATTGTGGTGAGACATTCTGTCCGGTTGCTAAACCGGCTACCATTCGCGCAGTTCTGAGTATTGCTATGGGTAAGCATTGGCCGATTCATCAACTTGATGTAAAGAATGTTTTTTATATGGGGATTTAAAAGAAACTGTTTACATGCTCCAGCCACCTGGATTTGTACATCCAGTAGCCCCTCAGTATGTATGCCGTCTTCATAAGTCATTTTATGGTTTGAAACAGGCCCCTAAAGCATGGTATGATCGCTTTGTACAGTACATTATGCAT
The DNA here is from genome assembly GCA_029783415.1 of Anisodus acutangulus. NCBI lineage: Eukaryota > Viridiplantae > Streptophyta > Magnoliopsida > Solanales > Solanaceae > Anisodus > Anisodus acutangulus. Next base: position 23,991,686 of record CM056506.1, on the reverse strand, counting down.
ATTGAGTTTGTTTGCATCAAATGTGATAATTCTCTATTTATTTTTCATAGAGGTAGTAGCATTGCTTATTTGTTGTTATATGTGGATGACATAGCGCTTACTGCCTCATCTAATTTGTTGAAAAATGAGATCACTGCATTGCTTAAAACCGAATTTGCTATTACGGACTTAGGGAAGTTAAGTTATTTTTTGGGGCTATCGGTGACTAGATCTGCAGATACTATATTTTTATGTCAGTGCAAATATGCAGAAGAGATAGTGTATATGGCGAAAATGGCGAACTGCAAGATAATATCCACTCTAGTTGACTCTAAATCAAAGCTTAGTGCTGTTGATGGTGATTCAGTGTCTGATCCCACCCTTTACACGAGTCTTGCAAGTGCACTACAATATCTCAACAGGCCTGATATTGCTTATGTTGTTCAGCATGTATGTTTATTCATACATGCCCCTAGGGAGCCTCATTTTACTGCTCTAAAGCGTATCATCCGATATGTGAATGGCGCACTTGATTAAGGATTATACTTATACCCTTCAGCACCGACCGAGTTGTTATCATATATGGATGCTGATTGGGTAGGCTGTCCGGATACGCGACGCTCCACCTCCGGCTACTGTGTGTTCTCAGGGGATAATCTTATTTCTTGGCCTGCCAAGCTGCAAGCCACCTTATCCCGTTCGAGTGCAGAAGCAGAGTATAAAGGCATTGTAAATGTTGTTGTTGAGATCTGTTGGCTCTGAAACCTTCTTTTGGAGCTTCATTGTCCTTTGCATAAGGCATTTTTGGTTTACTGTGATAACATATCCTCCATCTATTTATCTCATAATCCAATTCAACATCAGCGAACCAAACACATTGAGATGGATATACATTTTGTTCGTGAAAAGTTTCTATCGGTCTTGTTAATGTGTTGCATATGCCTTCTTCATATCAGTATGTAGATATCTTCACGAAAGGTCTTCTTAGACAGTTATTCCTCGACTTCAGATTCAGCCTTACCTTCCGACCTCCTCCCATTTCGACTGAGGGGGTGGATTAACGTATATTATTAAATATACTCCATATATTTTGTAATATTTAGTGTTGTACAATTATGATAGATATAGGATCCTTATTGTATTAGGATTTCATATTGTACACACTATATATATTTGTATTAATGAGAAAGGCTCCCCAAGGGAGATTAATACAATCTTACATGATATCAGAGCCAAACTTATTCCAATTCTTTGTTCACTGATGTTGGGCCCCCAAATTATATTATCCACGCTCCAGTTAACAAGGTTTGGGCGTGCGGGGGAGTGTTAAGAGTTTCACATAGGATATAGAATGAGAACATGGACTCCTTATATGGACTTGGACAATCCTCACCCTACAAGCTAGCTTTTGGGGTTGAGTTAGGCCCAAGATCCATTCTTTTAAAAAAAAAAGATCGAAATATAAATAGATCAGAACAATCATCTCATAAGATGGCTAGATTAAAATGCCCCAACGTGTAACCTTCAAGAGACTAAAGAATAATGAGAACATAAAGAGGCTGATGGCTATCTGTTATAAACCATTTCTTAACATTTTGTGAATGTCATACAAGGCTATTCAGCAACAGACATTGGCCATTTGAGTACAAGAGTTCAAAGGCTATTAGTGTCTAATTAAACGTGAGTTTTTACAAATACTAATAAGAAAATTATTATAATATTATAATAATGGCTATTAACCATCACTATTAAAGAATAAAGAATGTGCTAGTGAACAATGAGTTTATTGCTAATACATCTAATACTTGGGTTTATTCTAAGATGGTAGAATCATATAGTGTGATTGTATGTTAGTATGTGTATGACATGTTAACCTTTGCACTAAATGTGAATGTTATTTAAAAAATTAAGAATTTTTATCTTCTCAATTTGAAATGAAAGACTAAGGAGAAGCAAATGTAATTTTAGGAATTAAAATAAATAAATAAAAATTGCCAATGACTTCTCATTAGTCTGTGAGGACTCCCAATGATTCTAGCACACACTTGAAAAAGATAAAGGGTGTAGTATTTCTCAAATTGAATATGCTAAAGTAATTTGTAGTGTAATATTTCTCATGAATTATACTCGGCTTGATATAGCTTATGTTGTTAACAGATTGAGCAGGTATATTCATAACTTTATTGGAACGCTTCATCGTTTGTTAAAGTACTTAAGAGGTACAATTGATTAGTGTTTGTATTTTAATAATTTTTTTATTTTTTTAGTAGGATGTTGTGATGCAAATTGGATAACCGATGATGATGAACCCAAGAAGCCTAGTAGTCGAGATATTTATTGGCAGATGTTCCATTGTGGGGGAACAAGCTAAACCAGTTCCTTTATATTGTGACTCACAAGAGGCAATTGAAATTGCTAAGAGTAGTGTGTACAAAGAAAAAACACACATTCCCGTTAGACATGATATTTTCAAGCAATTGTTGAAGTGTGGTGTTACTTTCTTGAAGTTTGTAAAGTTCGAGAGAAATTTGGAGGATCCTTTAATAAAAAAATTGGCAAAGAGAATAATCCTTGAAAACTCAAGGGCATAGGGCTAAAGCCCATGAATTGAGATAATATGGTGGATACCCGTTTGTGGTCAAACGAAGCCATATAGGTCGTCAATATACACTGCATATCCTATCTCTATGGCATGTGATAATGTTTTTTGAGGTTGAGTTAACTCTTATAGTATTCCATAGCTCATTGTGGCGGTGCTTCTGAGACGCACTTGATGAATTTACTTGAGTTGTACTCTTCATGTTTTCATAACCCGTTGTAGTGGTGTTATTGAAAAGCACTTGATGGGTTCACCGCTTGATATAAGAAAGGTTGAGTTTATTTTTGCTCTTAATGATTTCATAGCCTAATGGTAGTCTATGTTGAAGATAGACTTAATGGAATCACCTACGTGAATGTAAATGTTTGACCGTCTTTTATGAAAAATCTGGGCTATTTTTCTAGAGCATTTCATGAGACTCGAGGTTTGGTGCATGGCCATAAAAGCACTGTGTTGTATCGCGGAGTTTGCACAAAATTGAGAATATGGTATGCGTTGTCCATTTAGTTCAAGAGTACTTCACTTTGTGGATATTTATTGTTGCCTTATTTCACAACGCGTCAATTCAAATCGAAAGATATTACCATAATATTTAAGTATATGTTCCTTCCCCTTGCCCAACAATTATTCCTATTCTTTTGCCTTTGCATTTATTGGGGATTGTAAACATTTAATGTTAAATGAATGAGAATGCAAAGCAAAAAAACACATTTGACCTTAATGTGAATTACCAAATTCATTCTCTAGAAGTTATTGTGCAGAATGTTACTTTTGACCTTAATGTGAATTATTCAGCTCATAACGGATGAGTTATTTAATTCCTCAGAATAACTCTCAATTTCCTACGTCTATAAATTTGATGTCTTCTTCCATGAGAAAAACACACAGAAAAGAAATACTCTCTTCTTTATTAACTCTCTCCTCCATTTTTGGGTAATTGGTCTTGTGCAACTCCCAAACTTTCAACCACTACTGCAAGTGTTTGGGAGTACTTGTTGGAAATTTACTAATGTGGAATTAAGTTTATCCCATTATTTATGACTTGAACAATTGGGGCCCCGCACGTCAGAAACGTCGTTTCCACACAGGTGCACACGTAGTGTCAAGTATCGTAAATTTTATTAGTGAAAGAGATATTGGTACGTACGTAAGACGTTTGAGACATAGAATGATGGATGGTTGTTGGCCAAATGACAAGTATTCCACGTTGGTAAATGAAGGAAGTGTACGAAGTGTAAGATGAAACGATTCGGAAATCGCCGCGGCGCTTCGGAGGCAGAATGCTGCGACGGGAAGATGGAAAGTTCTGACTTTTGGGCTGGTTTTGGAGCATTGAATCTCCATTATTTGTCACATGAATTCAACCATTATCTGGCTGAATATAACCCCTCAATAAGTGTCATTACATGGCTATTGAAGGCCATTAGTTGGCTAGTTGAGGGGTCATCTCATTACACTATAAATTGAGGCTGTTGGCTCAATTGTTCAACACACAAAAGAAAAAACACTTAGAGAATTTTTTGAAATCTTCTTCTTCCTCTCTAGCAAGTTTACTATACTCAAAGTTCTTCAAAAGTAACACTTGAGTTTCCTTTGCTCATTTGTTAAGTTGTTATTGTATCTTGGGAGACTATTGCCCGACAACGTAGAAGGATATATACGGGGCAATCTTGTCTTAAAGATAGAGTGCCATCACTCGACTCAACAAATCACAATGAGTACTTATTGTTCTTGATTCCAGTTTGTTGTAATATTTAGTTTATCCTTTCTAGCGATTTGTAATATTTACTTACTTCCCATTTCCTGCAATTGTTGTAACCCACAATTTTAAGACATGATTTGTTGTAAGTGCTTAGAAAGATGAGTGGAAGAGAACAACTCGCTTCTGATGCTGCTGCTGCCACTCAAGGCAACCCCTCTGCCTTTCCCACTGCTGCTCAAGGCACACCTAATGCCTTCACGACTGCTCAAGGCTCATCAACGCCTTTCCCACTGCTCAAGGAAACGTAACAGTTCCTCCACCCTCTGGGTTCCACCATGAACGCCCAGAAAAGTTCATGGGCTCCAACTTCAAGAGATGGCAGCAGAAAATATTGTTACTGTTATAGGATTGGCTAGGTTCCTAACAGAAGATACTCCATAAGCTGGAGATGAAGTGGACCCTCAACCTATTGAAACGGCTGAAGGGGCCAAGGTATCCATGTCATTAATGGCATAAAGATGGTTCTTGATGCATGGAGTCATAGTGATTTCATGTGTAAGAACTACATTTTGAACTATATGTCAAACCCACTATACACGGTGTATTGCACCTTAGGCACCGCCAAAGAGTTATGGAAAAAACTGCAGAAGAAGTACAATGCACAAGATGTTGGTACGAAGAAATTCATCGTTGGGAAATTCCTGAAATTTCAAATGGTGGATGGCAAAACTGTGATGTCCCAAGTCCAGGAATTCCAAATGATTCTACATCACCTGGATTTTTGGAAGGTATGAAACCAAATGAGCAGTTTTTGATTGCATCACTGATTGAGAAATTACCTCCCTCGTAGAATGAGTTACTTAAAACTCAAGACAAAGGAAATGACCTTTGAGGAACTTATTATCAAACTCCAAATTCAGGAAGATAATAAGAAGGCCTTTCCTAGGGGGAAATAACCCGTTGAGGCAAAGGAAAATCTGGTTGAGTCCAAAGGGAACCCAAGCAAGAAGCGCAAGTTCCAGAAAGACGGCAAGACCCAGACGACGAAGAAGTTCAAGGGGAACTGTCACCACTGGGGAAACCTGGTCACATGATCAAGGATTGCCGCAAGCTCAAGACTGAGCAACAAGAGAAGGCCAAGGCCAATGGCAAGGCACAAGTTAACGTCGTCAAAGACATGCTTCTTGACCACATGATTGAAGAGTTATTGGCGGTGGTGCTTGAAGCAAACCTTGTTGAGAATCCCATGCAATGGTGGATGGACACGGGTGCTACTAAGCACATATGTTCCAATAGAGATGCCTTCTCCACATATACTCCAGTTACAAACAAGAAGTTGTTCATGGGTAACAACGCTTCCTCTGACGTACTGGGGGTAGGAAATGTGGTCCTGAAGATGACTTCTGGAAAGGAACTCACTCTAAAGGAGGTGATGCATGTCCCTGAGATTAGAAGGAATTTAATTTCAGGTCATTTATTGGTTAATGCTGATTTTAGGCTAGTATTTGAGTCCAATAAGTTTGTAATCACCAATAATGGAACTTTTGTGGGAAGAGGCTTCGTCTGTGAAGGCCTCTTCAAAGTTAACGCCATGTCTGTAATACGTTCAAGCAATAATATTGAAGCTTCTTCTTACTTGCTTGAGTCTTCTAATTTATGACATCATAGATTAGGAATATTCTGCCGAATCAGGCATTGTTCATCAAACGACGACTCCATACTTACCTCAGTCGAACGGTGTTACTGAACGCAAGAACCGCACGTTAAAGGAAATGATGAATGCCTTGCTCATCAATTTCGGTCTTCCCCAAAACATGTGGGGAGAAGTCATCCTTACCGCTAATACAATTCTTAATAGAGTCCCACATAAGGGTAAGGATAAAACTCCATATGAATCATGGAAGGGAAAGAAACCCACCTATAAATATTTAAAGGTGTGGGGTTCTTTGGCAAACATCGAAGTGCCCAAGCCAAATCAGGTCAAGATTGGGCCTAAGACTGTAGATTGCATTTTCATCGGATATGAAAATAACAGTAGTGCTTATCGCTTCTTAGTGCAGATATTCTAGATATCGGGGGTACAACATGGAATCAAGGAATGCTCAATTCTTTAAGGATACTTTTCCTAGAAAGAAAAAAGACATAACCTCTCGCAAATGAAGTTATGGACAAAGCTCTCAGGAACCGGGAGTCGTTGATGGCCTGGATCTAGATGGTTCAGATCTAGTGGACCTCTAAGCGGCTGAATATTCAGAATCTAATATTTCAGATTCTCAGAACTTGGAGACTCCAGAGATGGAACTGAGGCGAAGTAAAAGGGCCAGGAAGGATAAATCCTTCGGTCCTAACTTTGTAGCTTATATGGTTAAAGATGAACCAAGGACAATTGCTGAAGCATTGTCAACTCCAAAGGCACCGCTCTGGAAAGAAGCTACCGATAGTGAAATAGACTCAATCCTGCATAACCATACTTGGGAGTTGGTTGATCTTCCTCCGGGAAATAAACCGTTAGGTTGTAAATGGATACTCAAATGGAAGTATAAAATAGATGGGTCTATAGATAAATACAAGGCCAGGTTGGTAGTCAATGGCTATCGGCAGAAGGAAGGCCTTGACTATTTTGACACGTACTCCTCGGTGTCTAGGACGACGTCCATACGAGTATTCATTGCGATCGCAGCGTTGCGTGACCTTGAGATACATCAAATGAATGTCAAGACAACCTTCCTAAATGGTGATTTGGAAGAAGAAGTTTATATGGAACAACCTAGGGGTATGTGGTTCTAGGGCAAGAGAAGAAAGTCTGTCGACTTGTCAAATCTCTGTACGGGCTGAAACAAGTCTCGAAGCAATGGCACGAAAAATTTGATAGTACTCTACTATCGAAAGGTTTCTCCATTAATGAGTGTGATAAATGTGTCTACACTAAAGGTAACTCTAACTCGTTTATCATGCTATGTCTGTACGTAGATGACATGTTGATCCCAGAGAGCAGTCCTAGCTTGATCCTAGAGACTAAGAACATGTTGAAACAATGCTTCGACATGAAGGATATGGGTATCACAGATGTCATCTTAGGGATAAAGATCTCTAAGACGTCTGATGGACTAGTCTTATCTCAGTCTCACTGTATCAAGGATGTGTTGAGAAAGTTTGAGATGTTTGACAGTTCGCCTATTAAGTCACCACTGGATAGAAATCAGAAGCTTGATAAAAATCGTGGTGCACCCGTATGCCAAGAGCAATATGCACATGTGATTGGGAGTTTGATATACATAACAAACTGCACCCGACCTGATATTATTTATGCAGTCAACAAATTGGCTAGGTTTACTCGTAATCCGAGTAATGATCATTGGAAGGCGTTGAATCGGGTACTACGATACCTGAAATACACGCTAACTTACGAGTTGCATTATTCGAGATATCTAGTTGTACTAGAGGGGTACATTGATGCAAACTGGATATCTGATATAGAGAACACCAAGTCCACCAGTGGGTATATATTTACAACTGGTGGTGGGGCTGTGTCTTGGAAATCCTTTAAGCAAACTTGCATCGCCCGATCCACGGTGGAATCAGAGTTTATCACTTTAGACAAAGCAGGAGAAGAAGCTGAGTGGCTTCATGACTTCTTAAAGGATGTCCCTTGTTGGGACAAACTCGTATCTTATGTAATGATCCATTGCGACAGCCAGTCGGCTCTAGGAAGGGCACGGAGTTCTATGTACAACGGAAAGTCTCATCATATTCAACGGAGACATAAGACCGTTAGGCAGCTGATCACCACGGGTATAATGTCCATTTATTACATAAAATCAAAAGATAGCATAGCGGACCCATTGACAAAGTGCTTACCAAAAGATCAGATGTTTTGTCTGTCTAGGGGAATGGGTTTAAAACCCAATCTATAAGGGCCAATACGGTGGTAACCCAACCTTACTGACTGGAGATCCCAGGAATTAGGTTCAATGGAAAAATTAAGCTATAAAGGTTCAGTTAAGCGCTTCGGTAGAAGCATGAGCACTTCGGATAAGTGATTTTTGTAAAAGAAAAATCAATCCAAAGTCGTTCCCGCGATAGACATTGAGTGTTATCTGCAGTGTGGGTAAAGGTTAAGTTTCCAAAAACTTTTAATGATCCTCAACGGCTGATGTTAGGTTTGGAGAAACTTTTAATGGTTCCTAACACTTGTAAAGTGGGGTATAGCCGGATACCTTGTAGGAGACCACCTATTTAAGTGCGAGGACAGGCCGCCTCAAATGAACCCACTTAATAATCCAAGAAGTATCCACGGCCACAACGGATAAAACATTACGAAGAACAGAGTAAGGGAAGTTGTTGTGTTGGTACCGTTGACTTGGCTTACACTAAACACTGACGGTTCAAGACATCACGGTCACCGCGCAGTAAGTAAGTCCGATGGTATTCAACTATCGAAGGTTCAAAGCGGAAGCTACCTATCCAGATGTAACATCTGTCCGCTGTAAGATTGCTGGAAAAATACCATGTGAGTGTGCCAAAATCTCTTTCAAGAGGGGATTATTGAAAATTTACTAATGTGGAATTAAGTTTATCCCATTATTTATGACTCGAACAATTGGGGCCCCGCACGTCGGAAATATCGTTTCCACACACGTGCACACGTAATGCCAAGTATCGTAAATTTCATTAGTAAAAGAGATATTGGTATGTACGTAAGACGTTTGAGACATAGAATGATGGATGGTTGTTGGCTAAATGACAAGTATTCCACGTTGGTAAACGAAGGAAGAAGTGTAAGATGAAACGAGTCGAAAATCACCGCGGAGCCACGAAGGGCCGCGGCACAGCCCCGTCGGAGCGGAGGCGCTAATTCGCAGAGCCGCGGCACTTCGGAGGCAGAATGCTGCGACGGAAAGATGGAAAGTTCTGACTTTTGGGTTGGTTTTGGAGCATTGAATCTCCATTATTTGGCACATGAATTCAGCCATTATCTAGCTGAATGCAACCCCTCAATAAGTGTCATTACATGGCTATTGAAGGTCATTAGTTGGCTAGTTGAGAGGTCATCTCATTACACTATAAATTGAGGCTTTTGGCTCAATTGTTCAACACACAAAGGAAAAAAACACTTAGAGAATTTTCTGAAATCTTCTTCTTCTTCCTCTCTAGCAAGTTTACTATACTCAAAGTTCTTTAAAAGTAACACTTGAGTTTCCTTTGCTCATTTGTTAAGCTGATGTTGTATCTTGGGAGACTATTTCCCGACAATGTAGAAGGTTATATACGGGGTAATCTTGTCTTAAAGACAGAGTGTCATCACTCGACTCAGCAAATCACAAGGAGTTCTTATTGTTCTTGATTCCAGTTTGTTGTAATCTTTAGTTTATCCTTTCTAGAGATTTGTAATATTGACTTACTTCCCGTTTCTGCAATTGTTGTAACCCACAGTGCTGTGGAACCTTGGTGGAGTGACCCACCTTAACGATTTGCACCGGAATTGGACCGATATCGCTTTCAATTAGTGGGTTACCACGACACAACGTTAATCTGATAAGTTAATTCTATCCTTTTGTTCCGTTTACTGATTGATATTTTTAATATATCCAACACATCATAGATGCTAATACGATCTTGATGGCAAGTTGGCAACTATATTATAGCAAAAATTAATGTCAATAAAATGTCTTGTCTGATAAATGATAGATCTGATCCTCTTTCCCAATTTTTTTTTCCCAATGAGGGAGTTTTTCCAATTAAATTAAGGATAGATTTCTCGCTAAAGAAAAGAAACAAGGCAAGATTAAGTTGATATAGCCTCATAGTCCGTTACAATTAATAATGTAGTAAAGACTTGAGTTTTTGTAAGAAGAATATCCGCAGCCTAAGTTTGGGGGTGTGATCTTGAACACAAATACAGTTATGTTTTTAAGAATAAATTATAAATTAAATACATTATTGAAGCTACTATTTTGGAGATTTACTTCAAAATAACTTGGGCATGGTAAGCAATACTCGAAGAAAATGAAAACATCAAGGATTGTTTGGTTGTTGGTTAGAGTTATGCAAGTATTATTAGCTATATATGGATTAGCTATGCAGAGATCGATTATGCATGGATTATTTCATTTAATGTTTGGTTTGTTCAATTAGAAATTAATGATATAATTGTATAATTTGTAAAATAAAATATTCATTTACAATTACACCCTTGGCCTTCTTTAGCTTTGTATCACATGGATTAGTTGTGTAGAGATCAATTATGCATGGATTATTTCTTGAATGTTTGGTTTGTTCAATTAGAAATTAATATATATTAGATAAATTTTATAATAAAATATCATTTACAGTTATCCCTTGGCCTTCTTTAGCTTTGTATTTTTTCTGTTTGCATTATTGTTTAGGCAACAAATTAGACAAGATCTTTGGGTTTAGAGTATAAACTTCCTCATCATATAGTTGAAGTGATGTCAACTTGTGGGTAGATTTCACTCCTTATGTTTGATGTTTCCATTCTCTAGTAACTTCTTTTGTTCACCTTGTTCTAATTTAATTATAATACAATTTTAGGAACATTGCTCAAGCACCGCCAATGAAAGATGAAAAATAGGAACTTGTTCCAATAGAACGTTAAAATCACAATAAAAACTAATTATATGCCCTCATGCTACCATGATAGATCGCAGACCTGGCAGAAATAGATATCCATCTTAATTTCAAAGAACTAGCAATCACTTTCTGATTGTGTATAAAAATCTAATAGGTTTTGGGTAAACACTATAAGAAAGTACATAATTGACAACAAAATTTTAGCAATAATAAATATATTATTGCTAAAAACGTAAATGGAAACAAAAAAAATAACTTATTGCGTAAACTTTTCACATCGGAGGTTATTGCAACGGAATGCAACTTTTGTTGTTCCGAAAAATACTTCTGGCGACAATATCCAACATATGGAAACAAAAATATTGTTGGCAAATGTCTTTTTTCTTGTAGTAAAAATAAGTGATTTCTTATTTATTTTCTTATATTCGATACGTAAGCAAAAATATTTATTCTAAAAGAATTTATGTATATCTAGACAAATAACACATGGGAGATGGAGGTAGGGGCAGGGGTGAGGGTGGCAGAGATAGGAGAGTTCAAGGTGGGGTAAAGATATAGAAAGTGTTGAGATACAATTGTTGTAGGGAACGGGAAGTAAGTAACTATTACAATAATAGAAAGGATAAACAAACTATTACAATAAAACTGGAAATCAAAACCTTAACAAACTGCTTGTGAGATTTGCTGAGTCGAGTGATGGCACACTGTCTTTAAGACAAGATTGCCCCGTATATCTCCTTTTACGGCGTTGAGCAATAGTCTCCCAACATACAACAACAACTTTAACAAGTGAGCAAAGGAGACTCAAGTGTTACTCTTGAAGAACTTTGAGTATAGTGACTTTGCTAGAGATGAAGAATTCTGAAAATCTGGAGTATTTTGTAAGTGTTGAGTAGTTTTTTTCAATTGAGCCAAAGGCCTCAATTTATAGTGTAAGTAGAAGACTCCTCAACTAGCCAACTAATGGCCTTCAATAGCCATGTAATTGCACTTGATAGAGGGGTTACATTCAGCCAAATAATGACTGAATTCATGTGCCAAGTAATGGAGAATCAATGCTCCAAACCCAGCCCAAACGTCAGATTTTTCCAACTTTCCGTCGCAGCATTATGCCTCCGAAGAGCCACGACGCTGTGAAACAGCGCCGCAGCTCCAGTGACTGCCCAACCATTTAGCGCTGCGGCACTGTCTGGGAGGCGCCGCGGCCCTTCACGGCTCGGCGGCGATTTTCGACTCGTTTCATTTTACACTTTGTACACTTCTTCCTTCTTTTACCAACGTGGAATAATTTGTCATTTGACCAATAACCGTCCATAATTCTATGTCTCAAACGTATTACATACGTACCAATATCTCTTTCACTAATGAAATTTGCGATACTTGACACTACATGTGCACGTGTGTGGAAACGATGTTTCCGACGTGCGGGCCCAATTGTTCGAGTCATAAATTAATGAGATATACTTATTTCCACATTTAGGAAATTTCCAACATAAAGTGTGTTGAAAGGTGGAGAGGATATAAATCAATCAAGGTGAAGTGTCATTGGTGAAATTTGTTGTTCCTATTTCCATTAAAAAGCCATTTTTCTCATATTTAAAAAACTTCTTTTTCAAAAAGATGATCAACGGAATATGAAAAAATTGAAAAACATCCCCTAGAAAACACCCTTAGATGCAATAATAGATATCAAATACAACGCAAATTAACCATGAACAGGAACTGCCAATAAGCTGAAAACAGAACCAATCCGAGCCAAATAGAGCGTTTTAAGTGTGGACTGCATGTAATCTTTTTATTTCATTATTTTAATTCATGTATTAGATTCATATTCTACACGCGCATATAAATTATCTCATAACTTATACTCATTTTATTTGTATGAAATTGTAAAATGACAACAGAACATCGTATTTTGATGTGCTTAACTTTATACAAAACAGCTATAGGCTACCAGACATGATTATTAATTATGCTAATTTTAATACATAAATAACTTCATCCTTAGCTTAACCAGCAATAGAACGACCGCTAAAGTACTGAGAAAAAAGGGAGATGTGGATGGGGCTGGTAATTTAGGCCTTTATATACACTACAAGAAAAGACTTATTTTGTGGAGGTTTTTTCTTAATTTTGTGGTGGTTTCCAACCTCCGCAAATGGAATTGTGGAGGTTTTAAGAACCGCCAAGGTTATGTGCGTCACGACGCATTTTGTGGCGATTTTAAAAAATCTCTACGACGACCTCCGCAAATTGAAACTGTAATTAGTGGGGGTTTTAAAGTCAGCTAAGGGTGGTCTATGACCTCCACAACATGATTTTAATACTCCAAGATATTTAATTTATGAGGGTTTTAAATTATCGCAGTATGATTTAATTTTTTTAAATAATTAGTGGCGGTGTACAACCGCCACAATATGTTGGGGTCTACAATCTCCACAATATAATTTTATTATTTTATAAAATTTAATTTGTGGGGGTCAATTACCGTCACAAATTGATTATTGAAATGTGTTTTCTTCTCATTAAAAAAGTTCATTGCGTGATTAAATAAGACTATGCTTGTATAACAATATGCATATCAAATAAATAGTTTACTTAATAATATTTAACATAAATCAAATTTCATAAAAATAATCCATAATAGCAAAAGTCACAAATGCAAATACTTTACTACTTAAGAAACTGAAGCAATATAAACTAATGTATGCTAAACATTACTACTATTTCATAGAAGCAAAAGTAGTTCCATACTAAAATAAATAAAATTCTAATTATTTGCTTGATCAGTTCCATTGATGTCACCCAATGATCCTCTTATATTCACTGGTGAAGTAGATTTACTCACGACATCACCGCTAGGCTGAAATAATAAAAAAACATATTCGATGAGAAATTTTAAAGCTAACGTCTAACTAATTAGAAATCAATATGCAATACATTAACTAAGTTAGGTTAGATGGAGCATTAGGGAAAGGAAAGCAATTCAGATTTATGATAAATACAATAGTTTTGAACAACTGTAAAGGATAACATAAAAAGTAAACAAGTTAAAGAAAAGTTTAAAGAATTACAATGTTAGATAGATGAATATGCCTCTTCATTAGACCTTAGGTTATTGAATCTAAGATTTTTTTTCAATGCTCTATATAAGTGACTCATTCTTCTATTGTTCTTAATGAACTTGTAAGTTATAGACACAAAAAAAACTCTAACTTCACTAAACAATTTGACATAGGTGGTTCAAGATGTTCATTATGTTTCAATAATTTAACCAACCCACATGAAAAGATAACAGAGAAAACATATAACACAAAACAGAAATTCCAATGTTCTTAATTGTGGTTGAGGAGCAAAGAGATTGGCAAATTCTTCAAGAACCCATCCTTCCTTGGATATCATGTAATCCTTCAGCACAGTCAAGGTTCCTTCTAATTGGGACTCCAAACGTGCAACCTTTTGATGTAAATAGGTAGAAGTTGCGAATGACGCATTAAAGCTAGTTGAAGTGTTCAGATCATTAAGTCGTCGCTTGAAATTATTGAATGTATTTGAAGGAACTGCTCCCATACCCATACATCATACCCTCCTAGAGTGCTCTGCCCCTAACACCTTGCCGATAATATCATCTGCAGAAATTTCAGACTTACTGCCTTGACGTAGTTGAAGTTGTTCCTACAAGCAGACAAATTATCAATTAGTATTATCAAATCATTATATATATATTTGCATTTTATTGATTAACCTACTAGCTGGCTAGTCATGAAATTTACTTAACATAGATAATTGGAAATGAATTTAAATATGAACTCACCACTATAGTCCTTGCCTCGTCATTTACAAATGAACCATCATTTCACTTATGAGTTTCGATAAACATCTTACTTCGACTAGAATTTTGTCCAGTTTCCAAGAACTAAGAAATAGTTAAATTAGGTACATTGTAACAAAACATTCGAATGAGAGAAAAAGAAGAAACACTATTAAGTTAATATATTACCAACTCATGTCGTTTTCTCGAGTTAGCTTTTGAACCACCAATGTGAGGAATTTTTTGCTTGCGTCGTATTTCTTTATTTCTTTTACAAAGCTCCTATTAACATAAATGAGTACAACTTAAAAGGTTCGTCTAATATCTGATCATAATTTCAATAATACCTTTTGAGATAATCATAATCTTACAATTGTTTCTTCTTTTAGACGATAAGCAACAAAACCAGCCCACTGATCTCTATATATACCCATTGACACATTTCTTAAAATTTCATTTCTGCACTTTGTTGGGTCATAAAATTCATCCCACAGCCTTTGTCTATGTGTAGCTCACTTTTTATTTGAACTACCATTGCAATATCTGTATGAAATGGAATCAGTAGTCCTAAAAAGGAATCAAGGCTTCAAATAGAAAAAAAATACAAAGTTAGTGTTGTATACCTGCATAAAAATCTAGTAGCAATAGATAATATATGTGCAACACCTTTAGCAGTGTTTCAAAGCAGTCTTCCTTATAATTTTTAGGAAGACCCGACGGCCCTGACCACATGTCAAAATTAATTGGAAACAAATTGTCATCAATGGCTAATGATCCACAATATCCAGCAAGCAACCCTTGCGCTTCGCCATATGGTGCACCGTAGTTATCAAAGTTCACAATGATGTGTTCACCTATAGGCAGGTTGTTGACCTCATTGACCTTGACATTAATATGCTTGGTAGCATTGTTGAGTCTTTAATAAGAAAACAAGTTACTCAACAAAAAGGGAAAAAGTAAGATATTTATTAAGTGAAATAAACATATATACAAGGCATATACCTATTGCCTCTACTCTCCAATATTGTGTAGATACCCGTCCAGCAGGGCGTGCAAATGTTGCACGTGGATTCGAAGGCTGAGTGGGAGCTTGTTCTTGTTGCGGGACTGCATCAGCTAGTGAGGAATTTGGTGGAGCATGTGGAGGGGCTTGTAACAATGTTTAGGGCTCTATAGCATGTGAACGTGCCAGAGTTGTTAATGAAAAAGAACGTCCATGAGCATCATGTGATCCACGAGCCGACTTTAGTGGATTCCGAAAACGTTTAACCTTTGGCATGGCTACATATTCATATAAAATGAAAAATATGTGAATCAAATATGGTGAAGCAGTCATTGAGAAAACATGAAGCTATAAAGTAAATAGTAGTAGTAAAAGTTGGTTGGACCAATGTATAAAAAATGAAGTACAGCTCATCACTAAAAAGTATTAGATAGCAGATAACAATTGAACTATTAATGCTAGCTGAATCCAAATATACTCTTGCTAGAACTATTAATGCTAGCTGATTCCAAACTCTATATCAGAAATGTAAGATAAGCAACTTTGGACCAAAAATATAAGAAATTAAATATGTAAGACAAGTAATTCAGTTACTCCTATCGTTGCTTGGATAAAAAATATGAGAAATTAAGTATGAATAGCAAATCAAGATTAAATTAGTGAACCAAAAATATGAAAAATTTAGTTTCAGCCACTAACAACGAAGTACCTCTGGGAAAAAGTGGATCCGCAAGTGACAATAATTTTGTTCTTATCGCGAAGCTCCTTCAAGACCGAATCAAAACAAAGTTAGTTTCAGTAATGAAATATCCAAATCTGAAAAGATTAAATTGTCAGGTAATACAACTTTCATAAGACATATCAGAAATAATGACTAAGCAATTTCTATTCCTTGAATATGTTTAAGAATTACACCTTCAAGCTAAAAAAACACAACATCAGCTAAAAATGAAATCTACATCCATTACCCAATTTCTCAAGCGTAAGTGGAAAAATTAAATTACCAGTTAATATAACTTACTAAAAAAGTGAATCTAAAAGCAAAATTAAAGCAAATTGAGAATTACATCATTAATCTCAACAAAATATTTTCAATTACACACAATTTTTTGAGCTGTAGAACTCTAGATCTCTTAATCTAATACATCAATGAGACAAACAAAATCAATTATCTATATATCTCTTAATCGAATACATCAATGACACAAATAAAATCAACTATCTAAACCTCAATTAGAAACAAAATAACCAAAACAGAAACAAAATAATCAAAATAGGAATGATTAATATAACTTCAATAGAATCAGTGAAGAAAAAACATAAATATGCAGAGAAAATCCACATGCAAGTTACAAAATTAAATTAAATTACAATTTCTAGAGTAAAATCAAAGAATAATACCTTATATCAGTAAAAACTGGAAGAACTCCGCGATTTTCTACATTGCATAAACTTACAATCCGATTTTTGTAGCTTTTTGTAACTTAAAATCTCAAAATATCAATAATTTGGGATGATTTTAGAGAGAGAGCGAGATTGGGGGAATTTTAGAGAGAGTGTGGAGAACGTTCTAGTGCATGAAGTCTGATATATTTAGGTTTTAACCCCCGCAAATTCAATGAAAATTAGCGGGGCCTATATTAACCTCCATAATTAATAAAATTTTGCGAAAGTTATATTAACCTCGCAATTAAAATCATCAAAATCGAATCATTTGTGCATACTATTTCCTCGAACCCCGCACATAGAGCGAGAGCTTAGTGCACCAGACTCCACTAAAGTTTGATCAGCGTTCCACACTCTGCGTAAGGTCTTCATAGTGTCGGCGATGAATTAAGCTCCACAACTCAACACTTATTACATGACTAAAGCAAGCCAACCAAGCCTGAGCGTAATCGAGTCGGGCATTGATCAAGCTTTAACGTGCTGAGACAAATTTTGACCGAAATCAAGCCCAAATCGAGCTGAGCTAAATATGTGCGAGATGATGATCATTTGTGCCGACTTAAGCTCGTTACTCAAGCCTACATATACAACAAATAGTAGTACTTATGATCAATCTAAAGCATATTATTTCACAATAATCATAAATACTTGGCCTCGATTGAGTCTATAATTAGTTCTAAGACTTGAGGTAAGCTATTTCTAATTGTTTGTTGATAATGGAAACATATATAAACATTCATCAATAATTTTTAAGTGCTTCCAATTTATATTTTAGTCTAATTTTACTGTTCAATAACTAGTGCCCTATTCTACATAATTGTGAGTTTGTTCATTCATAGTCAAATCAATATATTTAAAATTGAGAATTAACAAAATAAGAAAAGAAATATAAACTTTAGATTTTTAGTTTAATATGAAAATACGAACTAAAGAGCGCAAATATAATGGAAGAAAAATCAGCGAGTAAAACACGAAGATGATAGAAGACCTCTGTTTCTGGATCTTTTTTTTTTGGATCAGAGGACTGCTAGTGCTAGGGTAAAAGGACAACAAATTACAAGAAAATTGGTGTAACAAGCATCAATTGGTAGAGATTTCACTAGGGGCCTAGCAGGCCGGGACTGGCGGGATCCGCCGATGTCCCGTTCCGTTCCCATTCCCGATCCCGTCAGAAAAGGGGACCGGTCTTATCGGGGCGGGGTCGGGTCGGTTACGGGATTTTCTATTTTTTTTCACTTAATTTTAAAAAATAACATATATAAACAACTCAATAATTGAACATGATAGTGTAATCTCAAGGCTGTTTTTGTGCCTCTTATATTATTGAATAGAAATATGATTTTTTTTGTAATACAATTTCAAAATTGCAACTTTGTGGTATTGAAAGTTGTAAATAACATAGTAAAATTATAATTAAAAAATTACATATTTAAAAACACATTTTCTAGTTTCTTCACAATGTCTTGTGGTTCTCGGGTCATCTTTGACTGTGTCGAAAATGTCTTCTCATTCTCCCTCCACTATTTCAGCAAGTCTTCACGTCCTTCTTCATTGAGAACTGTTTGGTACGGTACAACACCCTGTAAAACAAAAACATTAAACTCGCTAACTTGATTAGTAGTGGTACCACTATATATTCTATTTCTAAGGCTTTCAATACTTGCCGCAGAAACAACATGTCTTTTATAAGGTTGTATTGTAGAAGAAGAAGATGATATAGAAGTCGGTTGGTTGCTAGCACTTTCTTGTTGGTAATATCTATATACTTTTTTACATTCATCGTGTATGCTAGATAAAATTTCTTCTTTAGTTGGTTCCTTAGGTGGTTGGTCATTTGGATTTTTTGGAGTTGGAGGTTGAAGTACAGTTATGCAATGATAAATAGTTTAATAAGTGTTTTACAACCATCTATTTTAATAGTCTGATTTAATACAACACCAATAATATAAATAGTGGGAGTAGGAATAAAATATTTTTTATTTGATAAACGTTTTTAATAGGTGCCTTATAAGATAATTTTTCCATATATTCACTAAGTAATAAAAATATTAGAGCTATATAAAATAACATAATTGAAATAGTAGGATAATACATACCAGAAAATTCTTTTGTTGCTTGAAAAAATTTCTCTAAAAATACAATGTTTTGAAATTTTTTTCCAATCGTTATCTACAACCATATCAGTTGGATTTCGATTATGGGCGTTAAAAAATAAAGTTATAGGTCTTCATATAAAGAATTTCACATAGTCACTACTTCTTCAGAAATTTTTCTATAAGGTAGTCCACAATCGTGACAAGTTTTTTTATATTCTTTTTTTCGTTGTATTCTGTTACTTTTAAAAATAAAGTTTATAGCAGATTGTATTTTATTAAGAATGTCTTCAAAAAGTGATAGACTATCCTTTACAACTAATTTATATATATGGCACACACATTTTATATGAAAATGATTAGGAAAAGATGGAGTTAAAAGATCTTTTAAAAGTGTAATATCATAATTATTAGAAGAAGCATTATCTAATGTAATTGTCATTATTTTATCAGTTATATCATAATACTCGCAAATTTGATGAATATTTTCTGCAATAAAACTTTCAATGTGCCTAGCATCAATATATTTATATGCTAAAATACGTTTTTGCATAGAACATTTATAATCTATCCAATGACATGTTACAGTTAAATAATCATGGCCGTTAGTACTATGGTCTATATCAGACGTGATAGATACTTTGCTAGGAAAATGATATAATGAATAACGTAAATACTGTTGATACTCATGTGCAAATTTAAAAGCATCTCTCCTAACAGTTGATCTAGAAAAACCGTTAAAAGCAGGATTATACATATCTCTAATGTAATGAATAAACCAGGAGAGGGAGAAAATAAAAAAGGCAAATCCTCCACCGCAGCTAATTTTGCTATTGCTTCCCTATCTTTATGTTTATCGTATTTAGGGCCTACAATTCCCCCTTCATCGAGTTAATTTGACCATGTACTTGGTCCGAGACAATATGTGAACCTTGTCCCGATTGAGAGCGCATTGGCGCACCCGACTTTGTAGCCGCGTATTCATCCCACCTAGCTTTGTGAAGGTTTTGTACATGTCTCAATAAACCTCTCGTTCCACTCTGACCTTTTCCCATTTTAAATTTATAAATATTTTTACAAATTTGACATCCCCTATCAAAAAAAGCCCATGCATCTGATTTTAATTTTCGTTGTGTTGGGCCTCGTCTCATACTGGGGGAAATAGGAGGCGTTCCAGTTTGAGGTGCACTGGTGGGTGTGTCATCTAGATTTGTTGGTGTGTCATCTAGATTATCTTCTAAATTAAAGTCTGGTTGAGTTGCAGAAAATATCTCATCGCTTAATGGTATATCATTAAAAAATTATGTTTCATCTATATGTGTGTAATCAATCAAATCATCCTGTCTAGGAATATGATGACTAGAACAAGTACCCCTGCCCTTGTTACCCCTACTAGAAGAAGCACCGTTACCCTTAAACATTCATCTTATTCCTTCCATTTAATTATGCTAATAAATAATTAAAGATAATGAAATTAAATGCGCTAATTAAAATAAAGTAACAATAATAATTTAAAGGAGGAACGAAGGTACCAAACGCCAACGTAACGTCGACTTGTAATCGAGGATGAAAATTAAAACTTTGCTCAATGGATGATCCTCGAGCTAGTTGTCAACTTCACTCCCAATTTTTGAACTTTGATATAGTTATACAAATGAACAAATAAAATTTAATATTTAGTAGACAATGTAGACTTGTAGAGAAATAGATTGAGAGATTAGAGAGATTGTAGGAAGATTTGTGAGAAACATGAAGAGAAAATGAGGTATTTATAGTTGAGAAATTGGGTTAAAGTATAAATATATTAACTTAGTGGTTAAAAATAAATATTAAGGGGTGGGGGGAGGCCAAAAATGGTCGTTGCACAATGACCAAAATATAAAATGGGCGTTGCACAACGGCCAAAATATAAAATGGGCGTTGCACAACGGCCAAAATATAAAATGGGCGTTGCACAACGGCCAAAATATAAAACGGCCGTTGCACAACGGCCAAAATATAAAATGGTCGTTGCACAATGGCCAAAATATAAAATGGTCATTGTGCAACGACTATTTTTTGCAAATGGGAGAGGATCGGGCGGGACGAGCTCAGGTTCCGTCCCGAGTTTGAGTCCCGTCCTCCCCCCACCCCCCCTTTTTTTAAGTGGGATCAGTGTTGGCCCACTGGCCACCCTTAGATTTAACTCAAATGTGCAATTTGATATAATTGCTAAAAAAGGTGGAGAATATGATTAAAAATTGCATGAGATGAACCGTTACAATTTGTATTGAATTGCAACAATTTCACAAACAATAGAATTTGATGTATTTGTGGAGATTATCACAAACCTCCACGATAAAAGTGTCACAATAAAAATTATTTTGTGGAGGTCTAAACAAATGCCACAAATTCAATATATAATGGGGGTCTTTACAACCTTCACAGATAAACCGCCATAAAAATATTTATTTTGTGAGAGTTGACACAAACGCCACAAAATAAATATATAATGGGGGTTTCTTATAACCTCGTAAATAAACCGTCACAATATACAATTTTTTTTGTAGTGATAGATCACGACCATTCTATAGGATGATTATTGCTTTGGAACTTAGGCTTTGCAAGAACATACTCACCCCTAATTTAGCATTTTTCTTTGAAAGAACTTTTATGATTTTATCATCCAACAATAGTTAATTAATTGATATATATTTTCGCTTTAATTTGTGACTCAAGAGGTCGATTTACTTTGTTTGATGCAAATACATAACACAAGTGATTAAATTTGTTCCGCTTAAGTTGTTATAATCCTCAATTTAGAATCAAATGAATGATAGAATTAGAGTACCTAATGATTATACGTAAAATTCGTCTTAAAGCGGTATCTACAAATTAATAGGTCTTCACTCGACACTTTTAAAGAAAGATGAAGTATAGATAGAAGGATATAATAAAATCAAAAGCCACTCGAAAAGAAAACACTTTCCTATATTGGATACTTCCAAAATGGACTCCAAGAGTGTAGTGCATGAAAACAAGAAGAGCAATGATTCTGTGGGTGAGACATCATTCTCACTCGGATTTTTATTTTAATGAATATCAAAGCTGATAAGATTTCCAAAAATGACAAATTTTACAAACATTGAAATAACGTCCACAAGTCCCTCTAAATGATACTACCAAACAAATGAATGATTAAATGTAAAGAAGAACATAATGAACGTTATAAAGTATTCCCACGTATCACCGGAAAGTTAGGCAGTTTTAATTTGTCAAAATGTAAATTATATCATTTAGGACTAAATACTTCACTTCTTGATCTTTAATGACTTTATAATCCATTGGAGAAATCAAGTTTTTGAAGACCTTTCATTCGTGAAAATTTGAGTCTGTAGTCCATTATGTCACTGGAGATATATCAGTAAAATATAGTAATATATATGCGACCTGTAAATATAATACAAAACGACCGGCCTGTAAATTAAATATAATACAAAATATTTTGATAAGATTATCTTCTTTAACTGAAATTGTAAGTATTATATGAATTTGCCTAACCTTTTGTCACACCCAAAACGGATTCATAAAAAAGGTAATCATTATTATGAACATCAGTTTCACAAGGTTGTTAAATATAAAACAGTCAAACCTCATTAAAACATCATCACTTGTTCTGATATTTTTTAACTGTTATAGTAAAATTCTGTTATAAAGATCAATATAACATAATATAAACGATCGATTTCATAAAAAATATAAATTTTAAAATGAAATGTTATTTTAGATGATGACGGTGGTAAAGATATTTGATTGTATAGGAGGAAATTTAGTTTAGGATATATAATATAAGATTAAGAAATGGACAAACCGAAATTGGGGAAGTTTCAACGACCAATAACCACCATCAACGGCAGGTTAGTGGGGATTTTATTATATGAAGAAAAAGACAGAAAAATGACATACAAAGATTTACACGCCTTACGGCCCCATTTCTGCCGACAAGTTTGTCTTTTCACTTAACAGTGAAGAACTATTGGTCAGCCATGCAATACTCCTTAGGAAATACCATGCCATGCAAATTGTTAATTCAATGACATTGAGCCAATCGTTAGGTGTAAAAAAAAATTACACTATGGGATCACCCTTATGCTTTCTAACATATAATATGTTTTATTTTTAAATTTACATATCTCATTTTCTTTTAAAAATTATTTATAAATATTTTTTGAATGACTTAATAATATAAAAGATGATAGTGTATATAACTTAAATTCTATAAAAAAAAATCTTACTGGTCAGTTTCAACTCGTATGTTAAATCTTCCAAAGGGTGTGGTTGTGAAACCTAATTATATATGTTTACACCCAGAAGTAGTTTCATGCGATGCATTTTTCAAGAAAAATACGCTCTTACTTAATTATCTGGTTTATGTTTAATGTTTATATCAAACTAAGGGTAAATTAAGAAATATATAATCAAGTGAATAAGAGTGTATATGTCTTGCATGGATCATTTGCTTATTTCAAATCGGGATAAAAAAAATTCCAGGTATTTTCTAGTGAGGCATAAGAACTCACGTGATCTAACAAGATTGAGCAAAATTTTAGATCAAAATGCATACAACATACAGGTAAGCTTTAATTACATGTTGTCCCTCATGTAATTAAAGAGCAAATTAGGAGATTTAAGTTTGAATTTCGTAAGTCGGCAAGCATTAAAAAGTAATTGAGAAGGTAATAATTAATGTCTCTTTCTAAAATACTTTTACTTATTAATTAGATACTAATTAATCATATATTAGTAGGTGGGTCGTCAATATCTATCGCAATTATTTAAAAGGGAAAAGAGCACGCATGCCCATTGCACATAAAATAATTACTCTTCCATATGCCCCCTTACTAGGGGTGAGCGAGTCCGGGTACCCTAACATTTTTGAACTATCCAGACCCTACCCGGTAAAAGATCGGTTCCTAAATTTACTACCCGGAACCTATCCGTAGCAATCATTACCCGGAACCTACCCGGACCCGCAGGATCCGAGTAGGTTCCCGGGTACCCTGTAAATAAAAAAACACAGATTAAGCAATAATTTTTTAGCCTATGAGAATCAAAAAGAGTTCTAAAATAATTTCATCCAGTAGTTTTTAGCATGCAATCGGAGTTTTTAGTGCCCTTATAATTTTTAGCGAACTTATTCATTGTAGAAAAGCTAATTCTGTAATCAAAACCTAAAATTGCAAGCCAAATTTGACACTCAATTAATTGAACGTGTTGATTTCAAAATAAATTTGAAAATATCTTAATTAAACTTATTTTCGTGTTCATAAGCTCTTCGATACAAAATAAAAGCTTTATTATACTAGTAAATCCCTAAATTTCATCTTCACAACTACAAAAATATACACAAATTTTAAAAATAGATTTACATTTCAAATAAAAAAGTAATACAAATTGAAGATGAGTATCGCCTGAAATAGAACAGAAGCATAAGATATTAAAAAGAAATTGAAGAGTTAGATATAAACCCATATGCATTTCAGGAACGACGTGAACACAACCAAGGGAGAGAAAGAGGCAAAGGTGAAGCTTCAACGACGACAACGATGAAAGTACCTGAGAGAAAGCTTCAACAACGACGACGATGAAGCTCAGTGGTGTAGCTAAAACGCCATTGTTATTGAGAGAGTTTTTGGTGTTTTCTCTTAGGTCACAAAGAGCATTCTAGAATAAATGGGTGAAAAAGCTGAAATATTTGCGTCTTGGGGTAGGAAAATCAATGTACAGGCGTGCAACAAACAATTTTGAAGAAAGTTAAAAGCGGTCCAAATGTTTCTCAAAAAAAGTAAAAATATTTAATATTTTATAGGTTTCGGGTATCGGTTAGAATTAGGGTACCACTGTCTCTAATTACTGGCTGGACCCGACATTGATCGGTTCCTAATTTTACTATCCGGACCCTACCCGTTATTATAATATATCTACCCGGAACCTACCTGTTCGTGTCAGTTCCGATCGGGTATCTGGGTACCCTACCCCTTACTTTCATACTCCCTAAACTATTTATTATTTCTACCCCTTTTAGCTTTTGCAGGTAATTATCTATTTTTTTCTTTTATTTATTATTTATTATTTTTCTACTTCTTATCTTCTTTTCTTTCTTTTCTCTTTTTTATTTCTTTTTCTCCTTTTGTTCATTTTTTCAATCATATTATTCTTTATTTTCCTTTTTATCATAACCTGATCCCGTATTTAATTCTAACCCTTTGTTTTCGTTTTGTTTCTATTTTTATTTCTTAGACTCTTGTTCCTTTTTATTTTATTTAATTCCCTTTTTTCTTTGTTTTCTCCAGAATCTAATTTCTTCACTTCTTTTTTCTTTTCTTTTTTTTTAATTTCTAGTGATTTTTCATTCGATTTATTCTCCTTTCTAATTTTATTTTTTAAATTATTTTTTATTTTATTTTTATTTTTTTCATAATCTTATTCTACACCACAGATCCGATGGAGTGGCTAGCGTTTGGCATTAACTTTCTCTTAAGGTTCAATTTGAGTACTTTGTACAAAGTAGGGTTGTAATTTGTCTTTTTTATTTCTGAGAAGCTATAAGTGTACTTTTCCCCATAAAAAGTATTTTTCAATCCTCTATGATATCAGATATATCTCATATATTAACAAAGTATCATAAATGACTAATTCACTCATTCAATAAAAAAAACTCCTCATTTTTTTTATCATTCTGATATGATATATATGAATAAACTGACTTGGTATCATAAAATACATGTTCATACTTTTGAAATTATTAACAAAAAGTTTAATTTTGATACACTGTCTTTTATATCATTTTAGCAAGTTAAAGTTTGTTAAAAAAACACAAACAATTGAGTAGTATTTTAGATATAATCTTTGTTTCATTTGCAAAAGAGAAAAAACTTATAAGAATATATTTTCTATTAATTTAAAATTTAATTTTTCTAAAATAATTTAGTAACTTTAATATGTTTCTTATATTGATTTTGTTGTAATTTAATTGTTTAGTTAATCTAAAATGATTAGTGAATATTTTTGTTTTTGTATTTTTTTAATCTTTTAAAAGAAAAAAGAAGAGAAAAGACAAAAATAAAAAAGAGACAGTAAAAGAAGAAGATAAACTAACAAAAAAAGAAAAGAAAATTAAGAGAAAACAAAAACGAAAAAAGAGCCAATTAAGAGCAAAAAGGATATAAAAGGAGAATAGAAAAAAAAATAAAAGACAGATCCAATTTCAATGAAACACAGCCGCAATTTGGATAGGAGGAATGACGCCAAAGCAGTTCGGGTAAATAGCTCTTCCCATTGGGTACCTAAACAACAACATATTTATTAAAATTCAGAATGTAAAATTTAAAAATGATAAAATATAAGTAAATTTTATCTATCTTAATAGGTAGATCGGCAGTTTTTTTTTAGAGACGTTCGACTCTTGTCATGGGTAACTACTTAATTAAATTCCATGGGGCATATATTAGGATAAATATTTTGTTTTGATGGGTAGTTTGTGTACTTTTCCCTATTTAAAAAGACTAAACATTACAAGAAAGTATCTTTTCCATGTTTTTATTTTCACTTTTTCTAGATGCAAATCACTCATATTTTCGCTCATGGTAGAAGTGATGAGGGTTCTAATTGCATGTCAGTGACATGCA
>CM056506.1:23213760-23364577 GCA_029783415.1 Anisodus acutangulus | reverse complement strand
GATGCAGTTGTCCTCCAGTGGATATATGACATGATATCTAATGATTTGTTGCACACCATCATTGAGACCAATGCCACTGCCCGCCAAACGTAGGAACGTTTGGACAATATTTTCCACGATAACAAAACTCAACGAGCGTTATACCTTGAAAATCAGTTCAAGGACGTTCATCAGGACGACTTTCCAAACGTGTATGCCTATTGTCAAGAACTCAAGATGCTTGCTGACCAATTCTCCAATGTCGGCGCACTAGTCACTAATCACCGATTGGTCATGCAACTTATTGCGGGTTTGAATGAATCCTATGAAGGCATTGCCACCATCATTCAGCAATGCACGTTGTTACCTCCGTTTTATGAGGCCCCTTCGAAGCTCATCCTTGAGGGAACCCGGAAAATCAAGCGCAGAACCACTCAGGCCAGCATTGTAGACACCGCCCTCACTACCACCGTCAGACCCTCCGCTGACGGGCGGGCCTCCCAACTCTAGCAGCCAGCACCGCTAACCCGAGGACCCGCAACAGTCTGGATCGACCCGCAACAGTCTGGATCGACCCGCAACAACCACAGAGGGTGGCAGTTCGGCAAGGGTCGCGGCGGATAAAATTTTGGCAGCAACGGCGGCGGGAAGGGGCAGTCCCCGTCGGCAGGAAACAGTCAACAGCAACCGCGGTAGTGGCAACAGCCTCCGCCGTGGGATGCCTAGCTGCCATTGGCTGTGTGGCCCCCACCGTCATGGGCCTCTCCTCCTTGACCGTATCCGAAATCCTCGTGGACTCCACATCCGACCCGACAGGCCCAATCTGGCATACTCGGCGCACGTCCACAACAGGACTACACAGCACAAACCCCCCTCAACTTATGCACCGACTGACATTGAAACATCTATGAACATAATGTCACTCAACGCTCCAGATGAAAATTGATATATGGACACATACGCCACATCTCACATTACAACATCACAAAGTACTTTCTCATCTTATTTCAATTTGAGTAATTTAAATCGAAATATTATTGTTGGCAGTGGACAAGACATTCCTATTCGCAGCTTTGGTCATTTATCCTCATCCCTACCACATCCACTACTAATCTTAAAAAATGTCCTCCATGCCTCTAAACTCATTAAGAATCTAATCTATGTGCGGCATTTCACAACTAATCCTTTGACTTTAATCATTTTGGTTTTTCTGTGAAGGATTTTACGACAGGGAGATGAATAATGAGATGTGACAGCACCAGAGATCTCTACCATATTTCAAACGCCTTCAAGAATCCAACCTCAGTTCCATCAACCTTTACTGCTCTTTCATCTTCCTTATGACATTCTAGATTAGAACATCCGGGAGATTCTGTTTTACGTTCCCTTAGGAATAATAATTTTATCAATTGTGACAATATTTCTAAGACTCATATATGTGAATCCTGTGTTTTGGAAGACATGTTAAATTACCATTTTATGCATCCACAAATTGTACTTTAATGCCTTTCGTCGATATTAAGTGTTGGTTTCTGACGATTATTCCAACTTTCTATGGACTTTTCCAATTGGCAATAAATCCCAGGTATACCCAATGTTTTCCTCATTTAGTTCTTTGGTAAAAACACAATTTGAAAAGAGCAATAAATGTTTTTCAATATGACAATGGCAGAGAATTTGATAATAATCAATTCAAACAGTTTTGCTCCAAAAATGGTCTTACCTTTCATTTTCATGCCCTCACACCTCCTCCCAAAATGGTAAAGCTGAACGGAAAATCCAAACCATAAACAACCTAATTCGTGCCCTACTTGCTCACGCCTCAATTTCCTCTCAATTTATGCATTACGCACTCTCCACGACCACCTATCTCCTAAACATAATCCCAAACAAGTCTATAGCTCAACGGTCGCCCACTCAAGTTATGTTTTGTAGGAATCCCTCCTACCAACACTTGCGTATTTTTGGATGTCTCTGTTATCCTCTCCATCCGACCACTCAAAAACTCCAACCCCGATCTTCCCCGTGTGTGTTTCTAGGTTACAACGCCAATCATTGTGGTTACTCGTGCAATGACTTATCAAGCTGTAAAAGTATTATTTCACGTCATGTCCTATTTGATGAGTATCAAGTTCCATTTGCCTTCATAAACGTGCCACCTCGGCATTCCTATGACTTCCTAGATGATGGCCTGAACCCCCTTCTAATTCATCATTTACATAGTCGTCCGTCCCAGACCACGGCACCCACCGCGGTCAGTCCAGGACACGCTGCCCACTCGATTCCACCGACGGTGGCCCGCAATAGCCCTTCTCAGGGTGATTCCGCAGCCACCTCTTGGCAAACCGAGCCTCGGCCAGCCGATCTCACCACCCCTACCCTTTCTCCTATTCCCGATAGTTCCGCGGCACCCCACCCTCCTCTCATCCCGCATCCCGAGACACGCTCTCGGACAATGCAAACTCGTGCCATGCATGGAATTTCTAAACCTAAACGACTGTTTAACCTATCCATTTCAGTTGTCCCCTCCCATATCCCTCGAAATCCGAAGAATGCCTTGTTCGACCCAAATTGAAAAGCCGCAATGATTGACGAATGTAATGCTCTTATTGATAATAAGATTTTAGACTTAGTAACCCGTCCGCCTGATGCTAACATTATTCGTTCTATGTAGATTTTGACATAAAAGAAAATCTGATAGTTCTTTTGAGATGTACAAAGCTCGTCTTGTAGGTGATGTCAGGTCTCAACAGGTGGGAGTAGACTGTGATGAAACGTTCAGCCCGATCGTAAAGCCCGCAACAATCCGGACTGTCTTCAGCATTGCCTTATCCAAGTCTTGGCCAATTTATCAGCTTGATGTCAAGAATGTCTTCTTACATGTGGATCTTAATGAAATGGTATATATGCATTAACCTATGGGTTTCAGGGATCCTATTCATCCGGATTATGTGTGTCTGTTGCAGAAATTACTTTATGGACTGAAACAGGCTCCTCGAGCATGGTACCAGCGGTTCGCCGATTATGTCTCCTCTATCGATTTTTCACACAGCAGATCCGATCATTCCCTATTCTCCTATTTTAAGTAGAATTATAATCATTTTGTAATTAGATTGATCAGTTACCTAGTTTATAGCAAGTTAAATACTTTTGTTATATTATATATATTGTAAATCATTCAACAATAAGATCAAGAAACATTTTCCTTTAGTAATGTTCATAATGAAATAGACACCAAATAGTACATTTTTTCTTTCTTTCATGCATCTTTCAAGAATAATGGACACTTACGATTAAACTTTTTTTAAGGACACTTACAATTAGACTTGTAAACTTATTATCCGACTTGTCCTCCGTCCAAATTTGTTTGAAGATTAATCAGTTTGAGAATCAAATAACTTTTTCTTTGACTATGATGTTCTCCAACTATTTTCATATATTGTGAATTATTAATTATGTATATTTATAGTACTTTTTATGTAGTTTTCAAATATGTAAATTCTATTATAAAATACTAGAAAAATCTATGTTTACAACAACATACCTAGTGAAATCTCACACCATGGGTCTGAAGAGGGTAAAGTGTACACAGACCTTACCTCACTCCACCTTGGTAGGTAGAGCGGCTGTTTCCGGGTGTATAGTAGGATGTGTAAAAAGTGACAAATTGGGACGAAGGGAGTATAATAATATGTGTAAAAAGTTCGCAAGGAGCTTCGACCTTAAGTTGACCAGTGAATGAATTCACAGAGATCCCATCAACACATCATAAGACACCTTATGATGTACTAATCCTGTCTTTGTATCTCAGAAATAATGATCATGCACACTCAAGCCTAAAATGGGAAAATGTTGTAGCAACCTGAAATGTACTTATTACATAACATAAACTATATAGAGCCAAGATCATGAAAGCATTTACAGTACCAACAACTAAATTATTTGGAAACGACAAGCATAATACATACTACAGGATGACGATGGAAGCGCTGTGCGGAAAAACAAGTGTAGCCAGAACTAACAGACTCCGCTGGTCTTCTTCCAGTCGATTCTCCTCCAATGCTTGATTATGTCTTTCTGAGTCTCTACAATATCTGTGTGAAACTGATGAAGCCCATCACCCTTGTCATTATGCACTTCCGCTGCAGTGACGCGAGCAGCTTTGGTGGGCAAACGAGGAGGCTGTTTCTCTAACTCTGACAGAATTTTCTCAATGTCGGATACAAGTCTCTCTGCTAGGCTGTGGCTGAAGTCCTCTCGAATGACAACCCGCAGAACTGCAATGTGTTCAGCATCTGGCGGCATCACGTATGCTGGGACAATCCATCCGAATCTTCTGAGGTGCTCAGGCACTTCAAATAATGTATATTTGCTGCTGTCCCTGAGAGAAAATGCTACTGCAGGCACGCCCACATCCTTAGGAGACAATATCGAACCGCCCCATTTTTTTTATTCCCTCTGTTAGTACTTTTGCATTTGCTATGCAATTCTCCATGATGCTCTTATAACCCTTCCAGACCAGAAACACAAGTGCAAATCATTTGTATCGTGCTTAAGCAATGAGATTAATGGCAGGTTTACTTTACACAATGATTTAACAACCTCAGAAGGAACATTTCCGTTGAAAAACATCATTTAAAGAAACAGACTTGTATTCAATATGATCACGGTGATTACCTCAAAGCCAAGTCTTATTAACTGATAGTACTGCGCAATTATTTGATAGGAACCTGAAATTGGGAGACAGCATTAAAGCTAACATCAACATGAAGTCTCGAGTAGGGATTAAAAACGGCTTCTAAATGACAAATCATTACTTATTTTCTCTCTCTGTTTATGAAGACCAATTGATGTTACCTTTAGAGAAGTTGAGAGTAAAAGTAGGTTGATTAGAGGTAATTTATATGAAAGACGAGCTCATCGGGCAAATCTTCCTTGCTCTGCCATATTACCCAATCAACACCAGCATACACAAGGCCAGATTTGTGACCATTGACATTTATACATTTCACTAAAGGCAAGCGGAAATCCCACTCAAGATCTGGCCACAGGAAAAGGAGCAATAAATCCTCCACTCGCAGCATCAACATGGATTGGTGTATCCCATCCAGTTTCCTTGTTCTTTTTTGTAAGGAGCTCATTTAGGAGCTTCACATCCTCAAATTCCCCAGTCAGAGTGGAACCAAGAATTGTGGTAATACATATTGTATTCTCATCCACCATCTCTACTGCTTTAGCAGGGTCCATTACATAGTATCCTTCTTTTAGTTTCACCTCCTTCAGTTCAACCTCAAAGTACCTTGCAATTTTTTCCCAACAGACCTGTACCCCATAAATTCAGACAGAAATTTTCAGCAGAACTGAAAACAATAAATAGCAGAGGAACTTCCGTAATCAGGCAGTTCTACAAGACTACCGGGCGTTTTAGTAGTTAAGCTTGTCCCGAACGGGTGATCAAGGGACTGGTATTGACAACTAACACAAAATATTTGTTCGAAGTAAAATGATTGCAATTTGACAACAATATAACCATGTTGAATTTCACCATATGTTTCAAGACTAGGATTATAAGTCAGTATTGAATATCTTAATCCAAGAAACAAGAAAGAAGCTTTCAAATTTAAGTTCACAATTCGCCACGGTCCAAGAAAGACCAAAATACATCTAGAATTATAAAAGAGGAAATCCATTGGGAGTTGCAGAAATATACAAGTCATCCTAAAAGCACAAGCAAGGGAAGATTAGAGAGAGAAACTGCAAGGGGAAGAAAAAAACTATTTTGTTTTTTGTCCAAAGTAAAGAGACTTAAGACAATATAAAAGGAAGTTGACTGAAAGTCTGAATCACCTGCACATTAGCTCCTGTCAGTATATTAGGCTTGTCGAAAGGTTTGCCTTCTGCTTTTCTTTTTGCCTGCCATTTACGTTTGAAAGCAAGACCAGCAAGCATGATTGCCTCTGATGAACCCACTGTACCAACTCCTACTGCGGTCTCATCATCACCAACTGGGGCATGGAAAAGATGTGCTAACATGTTAGCGCACCTATTCTGCAACATGAAATCAATTCACTCTGAATATCAACAGCATTTACCAAAAACATAAATTATTATCTCCTCTCTCCATATTTATATGATACTACTATTTCAATTTTGCAACTCAATAACATTTAATCCCGTTCAAACTGACTTATTTTATAATTACCTCAATATTTTTGTAGTAATATCAACAAAAGGAATTAAGCTATACGCACGGACACTGTAAGGACCTCTTTTTACTGAACTTTACTCCCTACACCCTAATTTATGTGGTATTTTTCGCTTCCAGAGAATCAATTTAACTAATCTTTGAATAACATTTTAAAATTAAGATTTAGATATTCAAAGACTATCTCATGTCTATGTTGGGTAGTTTTGCTCTATGGTACTTTATAAAGTAGTACGGGAAGTATATAACTATTACAAGTATTCGAAAGGATAAACAGAGATTCAATAATTCAACATGGAATCTGAAATTACAATAGTTACACACGAAAACTGGAAATTCCAGTTTTGTAGAAGATGGAAAAAATTGAAATTGTTTTTGCTGAGTCGAGTGTGGCACTCTGTCCTTAAGACAATATTGCCCCGTATGTATCCTTTATACGTCCTGGACAATTTGTCTCCCAAGATAAAACAGCAATGGAACACTTGAGCAAAGGAAACTCAAGAGCTACCGTGAAGAATATTGAGTAACGAAATGATGCCTTGGAAGGTGTAGGAAGAAACATTTTGGTTGTGTATTTTCGTACCTTTGTGTTGCTGCATCTCTTTATGTATTTTCGTGCATATGTCTTAGTGCTCAACAATGGTGTAATGGGGTGTTTATATAGGTGAGGAGGGGCTGTTTTGTTGCTCGAATCGCTCCATAATAGCCAAATAATGCCCATTATGGAGGTAGTAAAGTCACCAACATAAATGGTGAAAGATTGCCAACCGATTCTCGCATTATTGGAGTTGTAACTCAGCCAAAATAAATTGCTGAATTGAGAGCTTGGACGTTCTGTTACCGGCCGAAATTCCAACTTTCTGAAAACTTCAGGGACCAAACTGTACATCTTGAAACTTCAGGGACCAAACTGTACATATTGAAACTTCAGGGATCAAACTGCACAACTGAAAGAATTCTGGTCCAAACTGCACATCTGAAACTTCTGGGATCAAACTGTACTTCTGGCAAAGTTTTCTGGCCCAAAAAGATAATATCAGAAGGCCCACGACCCGTGGACCCGTGGACCCGTGGACCCGTGAGCCCTAGAGCCCTAGAGCCCTAGAGCCCGAGAACCCGAGAACCCGAGAACCCGAGAACCCGAAACCCGGAACCCGGAACTCGGAACCGGACCGGACGGGCGGGCGGCGGCGGCGCGCGTGTGGTCTTTCCTTGAACCGAAGCACATCTAGGTCCTCCCTCCTTTAAACACATGGGATACCCCTTGGGGTCCCAAACCCCAAACCAATTTCGAGTCTTATATACACAACAATTCTTTCTTCCTCTACCGATGAGGGAGAATTACACACAATACCACACTTTCCATGCTTCAAACACCTTACTTCGTGAACCAATATCTCTTTCATTTCTCAATGAAATTTGACGATTCTTGGCCCTACGATTATCTACGTACTTAGTAGGTCATGCATGTGTGAAGAACCGGATTCTCCAACATACGTTACACTAGTGTTTAAGCCGTTAAAGTAGGTCGGTCGCAACTCCCGCCAAAGGCAAATTTCCAACAATCCCCTCTTGAAAGAGATTTTGGCGCACTCACATGGTGTCTTTTCATTTCCAGCAATATTTCAGTGGACCGATGTTGCATAAGGAGAGGTAGCCTCAGCTTTGAACCTTCCATAGTTGAATACCATCGGACTTACTTACTGCGCGGTGAACGTGATGTCTTGAACCGTCAGTGTTTAGTGTAAGCCAAGACAACGGTACCAACACAACAAATTCCCTTACTCTCTTCTTCGTAATGTTTTGTCCGTTTTGGCCATGGACAACGTCTTGGATTCTTAAGTGCGTTCAATTTGAGGCGGCCCGTCCTCGCACTTAAATAGGTGGTCTCCTACAAGGTATCCTGCTATACCCCACTTCACAAGTGTTAGGAACCATTAAAAGTTTCCCAAAAAACCTAACCTCAACTGTTGAGGAGCATTACAAGTTTTGAAAACTTACCCTTTACCCATACTGCAGATAGCACTTTAAAGTCTATCACGGGAACGGCTTTGGACTTGGTGTTTCTTTTTAGAAATCAAGATCCGAAGTGCTCATGCTTTCACTGAAGCGATCAACTGAACCTTTACAACTTAGTTTTCCCATTGAACCAAATTACTGGGATCTCCAGTTCGTAAGGTTGGGTTTCCACTGTATTGGTCCGTATATTTTGGGTTTTAAGCCAATTCCCCTAGACAGGCAGAACACTTGATCTCCGGGTAGTCCCTTAGTTAGTACACAAGGATGTGACACTCGTGATGATCAACTGCCATACGGTCTTATGTCTCTTGACAGATCCTGACAGATATGTCTAGACGCCGTCATCCGTGTCCTTCCTAAAGCCGATTGCTAGCCTGTATAATCGCTGAAGGCACGAGTTGCTCCCAATAAGGGACGTCCTCTAAAGAGCCGTGAAGTTACTCAACTTCTTTCATGCTTTGTATAAAGCGATAAACTCCGATTCCATCATGAATCGGCCGATGCAAGTTTGCTTAGAGGATTTTCCAAGACCCACCATACACATTTACTTGTGGCTTTGGTGTTCTTCAGATCTGATATCCAGGTTGCATCACTGTGTTCTCCCAGAACCGCTGGACATCCAGAATACTATAATCCGTAGATGAGCGAATAATTCAGATATCGTCATATCCGACTTAACGCCTTCTATTGATCATGTATTAAAATCATCAGTGAACCTTAGTTCAATCGATGCATTTGTAGGACGATACCAGGTCGGTTGTAGTGTGTACAATACATTGAACTACACGTGACCTGAGCATATCGCTCCTTGTCTATGGGTGCACCATGATTCCAATCAGTTCTATGATTCATATCCATTGGTGGCTTCAACGAGGCTGTCAACTATAGGCCAGTCCGTTAGATGTCTTAGAAATCCAATTCCTAAGATGTCATCTGTGATACACATATCTTTCATATCGAGACTTTGTTTCAATATGAGTTTCACTCTCAGACCGTTGGTTTTCCAACTGTTGGCTTTCTAACTTCAGAGTTAATGTTTCTGTGGTCAAATTCATTGTTTCTGTTTTATCTGAGACTTTCAGGACCAAAATGTTAACATTTCAGGGACCAAAATGAAAGTTCAGAAAGAAGCCCAACAGTTCAGCAAACCAATTCTGATCCTCTTCTTCCAACTCTCCGGTTGGGAAGGCTAGTTCAACATCCATGCCACGTAAGACTACAATGGCCCTGGATGTTAGGCTACTCACAGGGGAGCACATTTTACAACCCAAAGGTTCTTTTCCCGGAGGAAGATTAACCATTACACATGTATGGTTCTATATATGGAATTTATTTCTCTCTTTAGCTTCTTTCTAAAGCAGCGCTTTTGGAGATAACAATTATTTGTTAATTGTCCATGGTTCGTTCTTAACCATACAAGCTAGAAGGACTGGAACAAGTCTTTGTCCCCTCTTTGCTCCATCTTGGTTCAACATCTAGAATCCCTGAGTTCTGCAGATCTGGAATATTAAGTTCCGGATAGCCAGCAACTTTCGAGTCCTGTAGATACGGAGCGTCTAGTTCCGGACAGTCAGGCCCTCGCGGGTTCTTGTTAACCTTGAGCAATTACTCCTTTTTCCTTTTCAAGGAAAGTTATCTTATAAGAATTCAGCATTCTTTGACGCCAGTAGGCGATAAGTACTACTGTTATTTACAGATCCAGTGGATATGCAATCTACAGTCTTAGATCGAACTTGACCTGTTTCGGTAGTCCAACTTCTACCAAGCCACCCCACATCACAACTTTTGTATGTGAGATCCTTTCCATGTCTCACACGGAGAGTTATCCTTATCCTTATGCGGAGTTCTGTTGAGAATCACATTAGCGGTAAGGATCGCCTTGCCCCACATAATTTAGGCGTACGGGTTTGCGCTTGGCTAACACCGTTAGACTGAGGTGAGTAATGAACAGTCGTTTAATGAACGCTGCTTCACATTCTCCCTCTATCGCTATGAATTTTGCAGTCCATAGGCTTAGTTGATTTTCAACTTCTGCTTTGTAGCGCTTATCCGCTTCAACAACTTCATCTTTGCTTTTTATCAAACAAAGGATTCCATACGTTGTACCATCATCAATGAAGATCACAACGTACTTGTCTCCTCCCTCTATTTTGTATAAACTTCAAATCACCCAAGTAGGTGTGACTAAGTTCTAGAGGAGCGGTGCTTCTTTCGCTATTCCCTTGACGGAATTTGGAAAGGTGATTTTGCCTCTTCGCCTACCTCACATTCATTTTGAGGGTTTATGTCGAAAGGATGCAACAATCTCAACATCGTTAGCTTTTGAATGACTTGCTATTTAACGTGTCTTAATCTATGATGGCATAGATGCACGGATTACAAATATATCATTCATTGACTCTGACGCATCTTGTACCATTCTCAGTTATTACAGACCTGTTGGAGTAGTATCAAACCAGCTTGACCAACAGCGTCCCTTAAACCAAGTTAGGAACATGTAACACCTCTTTTTAGAGTGATCTCATTCCTTGAAGTCCTATTGAGGACAACCTCTCCAGCCCCTTTGATTTTAGAGGTGGCGTTGCTTCACATGAACAACCTCTTGCCCGTGGTTAGGGCGCAACCGGATCATTTGTGATCTCGATACTCTGGCCCACTCTAGTTGCTTTAGCAGACTGAGTGTCCAATTTCTTTACTGCCTTTCTTTAGGCCTTCAGATCATTAAGACCTGGAAACTCTGGCCCACCTTGCTAGGTGTCCATTACTTTTTCTATGAAATGAATTCCGGCCCCACTCCAGTCGCCCGGAGGCTTTATATGACTGAGTGTCCAATATCATCATATCAAAAGAGTTTTGGCCCACTCCAGTCGCCCGGAGGCTTTGTATGACTGAGTGTCCAATATCATCCTATGAAGGATCTTCTGCCAAATAGTATGACAGGTTCTACGCCTTTAACTTTTAGACTCCTTCCGTTAAGATTGGTGCCCAGATAATTCTTGGCGCTTACTTAAGAGTGGTAACAGTTTTCGCACAGTTAGTGGATCTTCCTACATAGTATGTGCGAACATACTTTACACGCTTTTAATAATTTACACTTAAAAGAACGGATCTTTTTAAGTCGTTTACAAACTCCAATCTTTAAACGGAAAAGAAGATGAGATTAAACTTCTGATTTGTTAAAGCGTAAGGAATATAAATTATTTTCATATTCCTCCTTACTTTTATCCATTTTTAATCAGACATTATTTAATCTTTATTCTTGACAAGTAAGAAAAATACTCATCATCTAATTTTTATTCTTGACAAGTAAGGAAAATACTTATCCCAATTTCGGATTCTGGCTCACTTCAGTCACTTCATCAGACTGAGTGTCCAGTTCCTTCTTACCAGTATTCGGATCTTTTGTCTGGGATAGATACAGGCCTTCTGCTGCAAGATAGAAGTACATCTTCAGTCTTCTCCTCTTGTCCCAGTTGACATCCTCAGGCTCTCGAGAGCGCTTGTTCCCACCAGTCTTGGTAGCGGTGACAGTATGAATACGTTCATCATCATCACTCTCTTCTACCAGAAAACCATTTCCATATCCTGATTTGGTCACACAACTTTTGACCGACATCTTTCGAACACTAATAGTAATACTATACAAATATTGTCTTAAGTTGTTGGGTAGTTTTGCTCTATGGTACTTTATAAAGTAGTACGGGAAGTATATAACTATTACAAGTATTCGAAAGGATAAACAGAGATTCAATAATTCAACATGGAATCTGAAATTACAATAGTTACACACGAAAACTGGAAATTCCAGTTTTGTAGAAGATGGAAAAAATTGAAATTGTTTTTGCTGAGTCGAGTGTGGCACTCTGTCCTTAAGACAATATTGCCCCGTATGTATCCTTTATACGTCCTGGACAATTTGTCTCCCAAGATAAAACAACAATGGAACACTTGAGCAAAGGAAACTCAAGAGCTACCGTGAAGAATATTGAGTAACGAAATGATGCCTTGGAAGGTGTAGGAAGAAACTGTTTTGGTTGTGTATTTTAGGTACCTTTGTGTTCTTTGCATCTCTTTATGTATTTTCGTGCATATGTCTTAGTGCTCAACAATGGTGTAATGGGGTGTTTATATAGGTGAGGGAGGGGCTGTTTTGTTGCTCGAATCGCCTCCATAATAGCCAAATAATGGCCATTATGGAGGTAGTAAAGTCACCAACATAAATGGTGAAAGATTGCCAACGGATTGGCCATTATTGGAGGTGTAATTCAGCCAAAATAAATGGTGAATTGAGAGCTTGACGTTTCGCTACGACCGTCGAAATTCCAACTTTCTGAAAACTTCAGGGACCAAACTGTACATCTTGAAACTTCAGGGACCAAACTGTACATATTGAAACTTCAGGGATCAAACTGCACAACTGAAAGAATTCTGGTCCAAACTGCACATCTGAAACTTCTGGGATCAAACTGTACTTCTGGCAAAGTTTTCTGGCCCACGACCCGTGGACCCGTGGACCCTAGAGCCCTAGAGCCCTAGAGCCCGAGAACCCGAAACCCGGAACCCGGAACTCGGAACCGGACCGGACGGGCGGGCGGCGGCGGCGCGCGTGTGGTCTTTCCTTGAACCGAAGCACATCTAGGTCCTCCCTCCTTTAAACACATGGGATACCCCTTGGGGTCCCAAACCCCAAACCAATTTCGAGTCTTATATACACAACAATTCTTTCTTCCTCTACCGATGAGGGAGAATTACACACAATACCACACTTTCCATGCTTCAAACACCTTACTTCGTGAACCAATATCTCTTTCATTTCTCAATGAAATTTGACGATTCTTGGCCCTACGATTATCTACGTACTTAGTAGGTCATGCATGTGTGAAGAACCGGATTCTCCAACATACGTTACACTAGTGTTTAAGCCGTTAAAGTAGGTCGGTCGCAACTCCCGCCAAAGGCAAATTTCCAACAGTCTATAGGATGAAAAAATAGATTTTAAAATATTAATCAAAATTTACATAGTTAGAATCGAGAAACAGAAGAGTAAGATGTAATACCCTTAGTTTCCACTTTTAGCGGTTATCAATTATATGTTTAATCAAAAGATTTTACTTATAATTACCTAATTAATAAATTCCCGGACCTTGCACATAACGGCAGCTTAGTACACCGGACTGATTATTGTTACCCAATTGCCTTCTATGCATATAGATAGAACTCTTTTTTCTTTATAACCGCTGTGTTGGATTAATTCTACGAGATAACTACCGCCTCCCACTAGCAACAGGTACCAGATAACCCGGTTTATATCTACTTCATTGATGACTAAGCCACACACACTATAGGCATCCTTAAATAAATTGGACAACATATGCGAGTGAAACACTTTAAGCTATGTCTCCATAAAATACTATATCATCATCGTATAAAATATGAGCAAGGAGCAACAGAGAGAATGAAAAGAATACTGATCCATATCAACGTAGTTCTTGTTAATGGAAGACATGATGAGCTTGTCACACTCCGACTCCATCGTCCAACATAAGTTCCTTCGGCACGGGCTTGTTAGAGATTTTGAACTTTCTTGCACATATCTCGATGCAAATGTACAGTGTAAGCTCTCTTTCGAGTCTGTAATCGACGTCGTCGTTACCACCATCTTTTTTCCTCTGTTTTCTTCAGTTTTTTTTTTTCAGAATTGAGGGTAAATATGGGGGTGACACGTAGTGCGTAGTGGGAAGACTTCCCGACCTGCTGCTTTTAATATTTCTCTATTCAATACAAGTAATTTACGGTCCGTATAGAAACTTTATACTTTTATCTTTGTGATTTACTCCTTCCGTCTATTTAGCCTGTAGCACCCCCGTTAAGAAAAGTATTAACTTTCAAAAAAAAATATTTCGACCAAAGTTATCTTTAGTTAAATATTATTTAATTTATTTAATTTCTTGGTACATAAAACTTAAATAAGGTTAAATTTGAAAGAAATAATTAATTTCTTCTTGATTATGTAAGTACACATTTATCTTGAATCAAAATAAAAAACTAAGGATCACTTATTATGAACCGGAGAGAGTAACACCTAATAACATTGTAGTTATATTTTTTTTATCATGAAATATTTTTAAAAAATGATTTAAAAGTTATTCATAATTAATTTGCAAGTGACGTGATTACATAAAATATAATTATATTGTTTATGTTGTCGATATGCATACAAGATTACCACCGGTGGCGAATTTGTGTGCTGAATTTGGGGCACATGAATCATGATTTTTCTGTAAAATTAGATATTTTATGTGTATGTTATTTAAAATTGAGATAATATTATTTGTTGGTACCTATGTTACAAGAAGACTAAATAATGTACTTGGTTGAACATTGAGTTATTTTATCTAAAGAACTAAAAATCTATTCTCATTTAATATTTTTTTTTAATATTCTAAAAATCTTACATTCACCTCTAATTACATTACAACTAATGAACTCATTCTTTACCGACAATTGCAATACGTATTTTTATATCTCTATATATACATTTAGTTTCAAAAAAAATCTCTATATATCATTTCTGATTTACTTTCTTTTACTCAAATTGGATGAGGGAGACCTCTTTATTCAGTTTTTGATCTTTCTAAGTCTGAAATAAACGACTCTTTTGCAATAGAGAGCAGTTTGGTGGTTTTATTGTTTTTTGTATCTACACTCTAGTCCACTAGAGCGTATAAAAAAAAAGACGGGATCCATCATATTGAAGACGCTGGGATAACCAGGTCATGTGGCGGAGTAGCTAAGTGCTCGTCAAAGTTGTTTATCATCCGAAGAGAAAAAAGACGGGGTGGGGGTTTATTCAGTCGAGAAAAAAGAGAATGCACATTTGTTTGAAATAGTTTTCAAATAACTATTTTGCGCCTTTGATATGCGGGCCTTTAATTATACCTCGCCGAAAATCTGATTGTTGTCGGTCGGCTGTTAACCGATTGGTCGTAGGTTCGAATCCTACTTGGGAAGATTTGATTGATTCTGAATTAAAGAATTTAGAATAAAGGGGCTCGCTTTATTCTAAATTGTACATTATATTTCTCAAATTAAACAATTAATTTTTTTCGGTAACTAAGAAAAGAAAATAAATAAATAATTAATTAATGATGATGCATTGTATCGAAGTTTATTAATCTTGGGTTGACGTGATTCAAAATAGAATGCATGTACATTAGATATGAAGTGTTGTGAATTGTTTCAAGTACACAATATAGAGTTTATAAATAGACACGTGTACTTTAACTTCATATACCAAAATATAAAAATTCATATATTATATTTTCTCTTCCATGACTACTCATTTGAAAGGTGTAAAAAAATCTACACTAACTTATGAGATGAGAAAAGCATTATGTGAGTACAAAAATAAGCATCCCTCTTCAAGTCAAAAAGATTTGCAACAGTGGGTTCAACAAAAGTTTGATCTCTCTATTAGTCAATCAATAATATCAAATACTCTTAAAAGGTCAGCAGAATAATTGTCAAAAAAGATAACAAATAACAATGTTAAAAGGCACAAATCAGCAAAATATCTTGAATTAGAAAATGTATTGTATGAGTGATTTCTCCAATATCAAGAGAAAGTGAGCATGTCTGGAGAAATGATTCAAACTAAAGCAAGAGAGTTTCTACAGAAAATGTATGGTGATGCAAATCTAGAATTTAACTTCTCAAGTGGTTGACTAGAACGGTTCAAGGCGAGACATGGGATTAAGTCTTATAGAAGGTTTGGTGAAAGTGGTTCAGTTGTCATGGAGAATATTGAAGAAGTTTTGCCTGAAATTGGTAAAAATTATTTAGGAAGTGCTTTATTTTATGAATTATATATGTAATTTTCATACGTATTT
The DNA here is from genome assembly GCA_029783415.1 of Anisodus acutangulus. Classification (NCBI taxonomy): domain Eukaryota; kingdom Viridiplantae; phylum Streptophyta; class Magnoliopsida; order Solanales; family Solanaceae; genus Anisodus; species Anisodus acutangulus. Next base: position 23,348,485 of record CM056506.1, on the reverse strand, counting down.
AATGATTTATTATTTTATATTTTCAGTAGGTCTCAAGGAATTTTTTTAAAATTATTATCTTATGCATTTATCGAGGTTATTATTTTATCCCATTTGCCCAAGTCGGGACCGGAGAAAATTATTATTTAATCGAGCTTATTAATTTATCGAACATTCATTTATCAAAATTTTACTGTATTGCATTTTATCTTATCGTATCACATTCGATTTTGCGAGATTCAAAAATCACCATCAATACCTGGGTGTGATTTGGCTAATTATGTTGTAGTACTGATTTTCAAAGTTCCTCACGTGAACTTGGACATTATGATATTTATTGTTTTCGTTACACGTATTCCTTGATTTAGCTAACATCTACACCACGATTTCTTAGTTGTGTATCCCCCATCCACTTGTTAACTATGTCATGTTAACTATGAAAGCAAACAGTGTGTTTTAAGTCCGTTACATAGAGAATCTAACTCCATGATATGGAACTTGTATTGGCCGTTCTCATACAAGGTTCAGATTAATTTATTGAATTTCCTGAACAGCTAAACACTTTATAAATTGATAGAACTTTCACACCTAAAATTCATGTTTTACTAACGCCATATAAATAATGCATTTGATCTGACTGATCTTTCCATATCGAAAGTGAAAAATAATTATGGGTCCGAATTCCTTCGAGTAGATGTTTTGGCCCCGGGTGGTGGTTCTAGAGACATCGCTAGACCATCATTTTCACTAGTCCTTTGGCACCATGGATTCCCCTTTCCAATTGACTAGCAACGACATGTTTAAAATTTACTCCCTCCTTTTTAATTTGTTTATTTTAGTTTAACTTAACACAAAATTTTAAAAAGTAAAGACGACTTTTAAATTTTATAATTTTAAACTAAAAATATGTATGTCACCTCCATTCTCGATTTCTATTGCAACATAGGGAAGTATCATAATAGAGTCAAAATCACGATTAGAGTCCGTCCAACCAAAATATCTTTAAATCTTACGGTCTTAAATATGCCATGTGAAATGTTAAAACAAAAAGAGTGCCAAATTAGATAATAAACGTTCTTTTTTAAACAAACTAAATAAAAAAGTAAAATAAACAAATTAAAACTGAGGGAGTAGATAACATGGTTAACCAGAATTATTATATGATGGCAAAAGCTACAGAGCTGCCTAATTGCTTAGTCATGGTCCCGCCGCTTGCACAGCTGCCATTTACACTACAATTATTCAAGCAAAATATTTATAAGCGAGAAGCACCTAAGTGGCGAATGAGCTATGAAGTGCGTGAAAACTAAAGGAAATCAAGGTTCAAATTTCATAGAGTTATTTATGAGTTTTCAGAGTCATAGATATCTATGCTACTGGAAGGCAACAAGCTAACCGAATACCATTATTTTTGGGGGAAAAAAACAAGGGAGAAACCTCACCTGAGGGGTCACTAAAGGCGTCCCTTCATAATTCAACCAGTCTTAGAAGTGGCATAAAGCACCTTCTTTATCCATTTAAATCTCGAAATGATGGAATTCGAATTTTAATCCTGTACACATTGACAAATTGATATCATCTCTTTTGCGATTTCAGAACATTTTGCCGATGCCGTCTTGTCTAGGAATAGTTTCATTGACATCCATTTTACGCCATTTGCCCATCGATGAAGCTATTTCATCAGCTTTGTCATAAAATCCCAGTAGCCCACCTGAATGTATGAAGAGAATCTTTCTTCCCTCCCACTTTCTTGGATTCTCGCTCATGTCTTTCATCATTCCATAAGCTGCTTTACCACTGTGAGAATGAACAATCAGAAGAATGTGTCAACATAGTAACCTCGCAAGAAGGCAATTAATATCAGTAATTTGAGTTGTACATCACTAATGTCTCACTGTTCTTGCTCGCTTTAAGGTAAAAATTCAAGTGCAAGGTTCAGTTCTATTCTCTAGATGTTGAAAAAACTCAACAATACATGTATATACTTGTTTAAAGATCAAGAGACTACAGCAGTAACAACAACAACATACCCAGTGTGATCCCACAAGTGGGGTCTGGGGAGGGTAGGATGTACGCAGATCCTGCCTCTGCCTTTGTGGATGCAGAGAGGTTGTTTCCAAAAGACACGTACCTAAACTCTTCACTATATTATTAAGAATGGGAATACAATTATAACTTTTGGATAGTAATTTCAACAGCGAAACTATCGACTTACAACGGAAAATACTGAAAGTAAAGTAACTAAGGATAGTAGAAGGGGATCAGAGAGACAGAGAGAATTAGAGATGAGAAGCACAGTCTTTGCAAAAGCATAATCACAATTCGCATGCCCTATACCTCGCACAAACCGATCCTTATAACAATTGTATTTTCTCTTGCCCAGTAACTATTCGACACGTGTTTCTCAACCCGGGTCCCAGTGTTAGTCCAATAACCTTGTGTTGGGCTGTCTAATCATTTCACCCCAACATAACCAATTCCCAGGCCCAAGTGCCTCATTTTGGTCTTTTCCATTCACAACAATATCCCCGCCCTCAATGAGAACCTTGTTCTCAAGGTTCGACTCAAGAAATGAACAAGAGATAAGAGCATCAAGCCACAACGCGAGACAAGTCCAGCAGGCGCTACCATGTATCCATAAGTTATCCATTTTCTTATGTTGCAACAATTCTTTATCACGTAACTAAGCAAATTACTATGACTGGTACACTGTAAAGCTCGGATTTCTTTGGTATGGATCTTTTGCAAGCTAGAAATAAAAAGCTCGTGAGCATCATGTTGCTTGTAGACACAAGTCCTAATTGAGGCCACCAACTGTATAGTAGCAGAACTTTGTGGCTATGTTCAACTCTTAAGGAATGCTTTCTCAAAATGGAAGCATGAAGCAGCATTTGCAACAGAGAATTCATGAAGTAAGGATCCTTTAAAATCGGAACCAGTCAGTGATGAGCAGGCATTGAGCATCTGGTTTAGTATAGAATTGATGAGAACTAAACCAACTATTATCATTTTGTGAATGATTCCAGTAGCATCCTCTTGTTGTGCTTTGGGGTCCAAATTCAATATCAAGAATTTCAAACTAATAAGATTTCTTCCTCTAAGCAAGGTAAAACAAACTTCTTGAGCATGATCCAAAGCCTCAAGATAGGTGAGAAGCAAACTAGAACCAGGATCAAATGGAAAAATCTGAATCTAGCAGGGAAAAATTCTTGCAATATAAATAATAGTGGAACATCTAGAACAACAACATGATGTTGAGAAATCTCTAATGCATCAGCAAAGAAGTTAGTTGCTGGCCTTGTAAAATATCCAGTCCGATTAGCATTAACACAGTCGTCTTGGTTGATGTAGGGAACAAGCTCCATATTGTGGAACCAAAAATGAACATACTGGTAACTAAAATCAAGTGGGCCCAGGAGCTCAAATACTCTTAGTTGGTTCAGTGGATATATAACAACCACTGGTAGCATTACAGGGCAGACATCAAACTACTTTTTCAGAGTTTATGTCAAGCACAACAAACAAGTTCCTGTCAATTATGTCATGGACTACACCTCCCTCCTTGTCCAGCCTACTACTTTTGATGCATATAAAAATATCAATCATAATACTTACAAACAAAGTTAGAGAGAATGTATGAGCCTCAAAACTTTGTCCAGTGACAACATTACCTACGACAATCACTTTGCAAATGTTGTCGCTAATGACCTGAAATGCCCTTAACGAATGTGCAATATTTTGAGACTTCTTTAGTTGAAGCGCCTGGTTAACAAAGTTAGTGTCCAGCTGATTCATTACCAAGACAACTGAGCCGACGTTGAATAGATCCTGTTAGTGTCATTAGATATGGTATTTGCTCCAAGTATCGTGCAGCAAATGCTTCGAACACCCCCTGTATTTTCTCCTCCCTACCAAGCCCTCTCGATTTAGACAACAAGAAACCAGGAAGACTTCGCTCCTGCCCGGTATCAACCCAATTGCAAAAATTCCACAAGGTTGACATAATGAACTTACCATGATCCAAGTCGCCTGAAGTAGCACAACATATAGAATTTGTTGTAATTCGAAGGAACTTAGTAAGTAAACTAGATCCAGGATCAAATGGAAAGTCTAATCCAAATTGATCAGGTGGAAATAGATGCAAAGATAAGATAAGTGAAGCGTGACCAAGTCCACTAAAGTGATCAGTTATACCTCTGTTTATAAGTTGGTCGCATCTGCAAGTTGAAAGCATACCAGACATCATTGGGCTATCTCAAGTCCATGTTGCATATTAAACATGACAAGTTCACCGGAATTAGAAAATGTAGAATCAATGCATAATTGAGGTATCTCTACCATTGCAGGAACCAAATGCAATATATCATTTCCAATGTTAACAATTTCCTCTTCCTCATTCATGTCTTCACTTTCAACAACAGTAGCATAGTCATTTGACTCATCACTCGGAGCGACAGGATACGTAGGATCAGTAGGAAAATGTGCCTCAGTAGTATCTGTGGTTATCGTACGCGCCTTGAGTGGTTCCAGAATCGCATCTTTAGACCAATCGGAGAATTCATCCAGCACCTTGTGTGCCTCATTGTTGTTGTATACAGATGGCTCAACAAAGGCAAAGGGAAGTCCGCCTCTTCTTCAGTTTCATCCAAAACTGAGTGAGGGAAGTCCGCCTCTTCTTCGGTTTCATCCAAAACTGAGTGAGGGAAGTCCGCCTCCTCTTCGGTTTCATCCAAAACTGAGTGAAAGATCTCTTTTGCTTGAGTTGACAACATTTCAACACCTACATTGTTAGTTAGTATTGACACATGTTCATCACAACCCTCTTGTTTCATGGCATGTTGTGATGGTAACATTGTTTCAGCATCTACAACAATATCAGGCTTCCCAACAGACTTTTCACCAAACACCTTGTGGGCAAAGTTCAATTTGTTGGTCGAGTAAGCGATGGTGCTCCCTGATGGAATTGCTGCAGCGCTAAACCGCCGGAGAAAGGCTAAATCATTATCAGGTGTTTTCCGATTTCGACCTCGAAAACGAATAAACAATTTGTCTACGAAATGGTCCCAACCCGCAAGTTGTTTGTTTTGAAATAACCAACGATACCATTCCAAAGCCTCGCCATCCAAATAGAATGAAGCCCAGGACAGTTTATGCTTCGAGAATATGTTGTAAAAGGTGAAATACTTCTCTGCCTGAATAACCCAATCCAGAGGATTCTCACCACTGAAACGACCCATTACGGGGGCTTGAGATAGGTCCACCATGTTAGATGGAGACAATGAAAGCACCTATGTAACAGTAGCCAAACTCTTCTCTATATTATTAAGAACGGGAATACAATACAACTTTTGAAAGTAAAGTAACTAAGGATAGTAGAAGAAGGGGATGAGAGACAGAGAGAATTAGGGATGAGAAGCAGTCTTTGCAAAAGCATAATCACAATTCGCATGCCCTATCCCTCGCACAAACCGATCCTTATAACGATTTGTATTTTCTCTTGCCCAATAACTATTCGACACGTGTTTCTCAACCCGGGTCCCAGTGATAGTCCAATAACCTTGTGTTGGGCTGTTTAATCATTTCACCCAGTGTAAACCATTCCCAGGCCCAAGTGCCTCATTTTGGTCTTTTCCATTCACAACACCCTCAGCTCAAAGAAAAGAAAAAGAGAAGAACAGAAGAGAAGAGGAGAAAATAAAAGGAACAAAAAAGTAATTCAAAGCAAATACAAAAAGTATAGTAGTTAAGTAACAAGATACAACGCAAATGGTCAACGGAAGGTAATGTAGAGCGAAGAGTAAAAAAAACTATGCAGCAACAAATAATAATGCACGTCTGAGGATAAGAGTGCGCCAACACTCCACTACCTACTAACCTTCTATCCTAATCCTCGACCTCCATATTTTTCTATCCATGGTCATGTCCTCCGTCAGTTGAAGTTGTGTCATATCATGTCTAATCACTCCCCCAATTTTTCTTCGGTCTACCTCTACCTCTCCTAATTCCTGCACCCGCTAACCTCTCGCACCTCCTTACTAGCGCATCCTCACACCTCCGCTTCACATGACGGAACCACCTCAGTCTCGCTTTCCTCATCTAATCTGTCACTGATGCCACTCCACCTTACCCCATATAACTTTATTCCTAATCATATCTCTCCGGATATGCCCAGACATCCATTAGATCATCCTCATCTCCGCTACCTCCAACTTCTAAACGTAAACGTTCTTGACTGGACAACACTCCACACCATACAACAATGATAGTCTAACCATTACTTTATAAAATTTACCTTTAAGCCTAGGCGACACATTCTTATCGCACAACCTCCATTTCACACATCCCGCTCCAATACGATTTGCGACATCATTGTCAATCTCTACATCTCCTTGGATTATGGACCCAAGATATTTGAAGCTTCATCTCTTAGGTATGGCTAGTTCCTCGATTTTCACTTTCACCTCCGCCTTATGCGTTACATCACTGAACTTGCACTCCATATACTCTATTTTAGTCCTGCTTAACCTGAAACCTTTAGACTCCAAGGCCTCTCTCTAAACTTCCAGTCTATCATTCACTATGCGTGTCTCGTCAATTAGAACTATGTCATCCGCGAATAACATACACCACGACGCATCTCTTTGAATATGTCTAGTCAATTCGTCCATCACTAGGGCAAATAGGAACGGACTAAGGGTTGATCCCTGGTGCAACCCCATCATGACCGAGAAGTGATATGAGTCAACTCTTACTGTCCTAACCCGGGTCTTGGCTCCATCATACATGTCCTTAATCACCCTATTGTAAGTCATAGGTACACCCTTAGACTCCAAACATCTTCAAAGGACCCCTCTCGGGACTTCATCATACACCTTTTCTAGGTCGATGAACACCATGTGTAAGTCTCTACTTGTCCCTATATTGTTCCAACAATCTCTTAACAAGATGGATGGCTTCTGTAATCGACCTCCCCGACATGAAACCGAATTGATTCTCAGAGATAGACACACCTCTCCTCATCCTTATCTCTATCACCCTTTTTCAAGACTTTCATAGTATGGCTTAGTAGCTTGATACCTCTATAATTATTGCAATTCCGAATATCGCCTTTGTCCTTGTACAACAGAACCATTATACTCCACCTCCATTCCTCTGCCATTTTAGTCGTCCCAAATATAACATTACACAGCTCAGTCAGCCACTTCATAACCGCCTCGCCTAAGTTCTTCCAAAAATCCACCGGGATCTCATGTGGCCCTATCGCTCTTCCCCTGTCTCATCTTTCGAATAACAACCTTAACCTTTGCCAACTTTATGCACCTACAATACCCAAAATCTCTACGACTCCCAGAATGCTCTAACTTCCCCAACACAATATCCTTGTCTCCTTCTTCCTTCAAGAGCTTGTGGAAATACGTCTGCCATCCCGTTTAATATGCGCCTCTTCTACCAACACTTCTCCATTCTCGTCCTTGATGCACTTCACTTGGTCTAGGTCGCGGGCCTTACTCTCTCTTGCCTTGGCGAGCCTATACAACTTCCTATCCCGCCTCTGCACTCGAGCTCTTCATATAAGCGCTCAAAAGTTGTTTTCTTGGCCACCGTAACCACAAGCTTCACTTTCTTCTTTGTCGTCTTATACCTCTCCCTATTCCCTTCCTTGTCCTTCTCGTCTAAGCTCTCCATTAACGCCACATAAGCCACCTTCTTAGCCTCAACTTTTTCCTAGACATCTCCACTCCACCACGAATCCCCTTTATGCCCACCATGGTTACCCCTTGAGACCCCTAACACTTCCCTAGCTGTGTTCCTGTGCGTCCCCGCTACTTTCTCAAGCCCCCATCGCCACCAACATCTCCCCAATCTCCTGAGCTTTGGCTGCAGTTAGGCCTCCCGACCTAATCTTTGGCTGGCCATAGGCCACCCGCTTCTTCATTCTCCTGACCACTAAATCCATAACCACAAGCTTATGTTGGGTAGTGAGATTCTTGCTCGAGATCTAGTCAATCTTAAGACATTTCTCCACTTAAAGAACCACTTTAGCAAGCCTAAAACAGACTTCAATATAACTATGTTTCACAATCACATGGAAGACCGTATTAGTCATCTATAGCTTAGTTATCTTCAATCAAAGAACAAGGTTCGTGTTACTAATGTAAGCTTAATAAGGGATATTATAAACTGTCATCTTCCTTATTCTTCTTTCCTGGTTGGATTTAGTCTATGCGTTTTGAAGATCTCAAGTTAGCTGAGTTAGAGATGCTTTTGTATTAAAACATTAAGATCTAAAATACAAAAATCAGCAAAAAAACTTCCACTATTTTTTTTTTAAAATAACCCAGGATTCTACTATTACAGGTATTATAGCGGATATATTATTCTCCAACCTCTTCAAGACTTGGTGCATTCATAAGAATAGGCAGTTTCTAAGGCCGGAGAACACAGGCAAGTGTAGACAGTCCGTGGAAGGCAGACATGCCATATGACAAAGAATGAGAAGGCAGAATTGGTCATACCTGTAAACCGGGTCAAGAATAACACCAGTGGATTCAGCAACTTGCTTCACAAATTTAAGCTCATCAGCGGAGCTCATAGCATACCCAAGGCCTTTTGCCTGTTAAAATACCAAAGTGCAAACACAAGAATATTTGATACCAAGAGATCCCTGAGAGCTACACTAATACTTCATATGCAGATCGAACTGTATAGCAACTTCCATAATTTCCTCTTGAACATGGATGTGGACATGAATGACTTACTGATAAGATTTCAATCACAGCATTACTTAACAGGGAAAATATCAATTAGAAATTTCGGCCATGAAGGTCTTTCAGAAAGAAATCCTTTATTTTGAGCATCTCCATCCACGTTAAATATCTTAAGCTATTAAGATGTATAACATAGGAAGAGAGAACATTTACAGTCAAAAAACAAAAATAGATGACATCACATTGTTTTATCATGAATTAGTATCTGACCAGTTAATAAGAAACAACAAGTTACACAATGAAATGGATGAATGTAAAACAGGTATGCTTAAAGAAGGGAGAAAACAATGGAGTCCTTACATTTTCGATGCTAACAATATCACGGGAGCTAACCCCTGCATTAATTCCGTCATGTAGGCCTTGAACATATTCATAAAAATAATCCGGATCGTCACAAACACAAAATGCATTAACCTACAATTCAAAATCAGTTATTAGTGACATTTGCTTTTTGTGTAGCTGGGAGCAATTTCAAATAAGATAAAAGCAATTTACTTTTGCTTTCAAGCCACTGAGCGTGGATGCAATTGACAAACCGGCGACAGTACCCCCACTGAAAACCATGGAGACATAGCACTGAGGTTAAAACACTGAAAGATAATTAAATCATTGACTTTCACCATAAGGTAACTCCAGACAGAACAAAAGATCATTCTTAGGAAGTTGAAGTTACTCATCCAGTATGGGAATGCACCGCTGAAGAAGAAAAAATATAAAATAAACTGGAAATTCTACTAGAGATACGCAACTGAGGCATCTAGAAATGCAACAATTAAGTCTTGGGTTGAATCAGGTTCCCAATGATAAATGTTCTCAAATAATTAATAAGTAATAGTTCTATTAGAAGGCACCAAAAAAGCTGGTTTAAGTGGAGAATCTGTTGAACCCTTTTTCCTAACAATGGTGGTGGCCGGGTTAGTTTGAGCACTCCTCGACTATTCCACTGGTTATCTGCTAAACTTTTCAACCATATCTTTAGCAAATCTTTCTGTTAGTGATTCCATGAATGGGCAATTTTAAATGCAACAATCTCATGTGTATAATAATAAATGATAAAAATTATGCAGAAGAGGCGCAAAACCTGCCACAAGCTACAATAATGTCATCGAATTTCCATTCACAGCTCGAGTGCTGAAGTTGTTGCTCAACTTCCCTGATTGCCTCAATATAGCCCCTGAGAAAATAGTCACACTTAGCAAACTGGTGAAACTAAGATACAGGTTTTGTATTTCTTCCTAAAGTAGCGCAAAATTTCTAGAGCAAAAATCTTCTCAGCTGCACTCAATAAATTAGAATGTACCATCACTCTCCATTACATAAGAATGGTAACCTGAGGGTCAGAGCGTAATTCGGTTTGATATGTTTTAATAAGGTATAGGCGTTTGAGAAACTCCCTAACAAATTAATGGATTGAACCCTTGGTTATTCAACTAATGATGCTGATCAGTCCTTGGATATTTTTCTTTAGTCAGGTATTTCTATAACTCTATGGAATGATGGTATAAACATCAGCATTGACTAGGTACAACACCTTTGCATGCATTCTAACCGGGCTACTAGCTTCTGAACGGCTGATAATCTGACAATCAAAAAAATAAATCACCCCTGGCTACCCTAGTGCCATCACATGTGGGTTGAAAAGGAATAATAGAAATATTGACAAGTAGCAAAGTACGAAATTTCCCGATCAAAAAAAGAATGACAAAGCAATAATCCATAACGTTATTTGACCGTTCAATTTCAAGCGGCCAATGGAAAGGGTTTCAGCTGGTAAGAAGAACATGAAGTGGTTGATTATACTGCTAAGTATCCCTGTAACACAGGGTTAAGCCACTGGAGTTCTAAAATTAACAGACAGAATCACTGGAAACCCAAATAGTCATCCAAATATTAGTGTCTTTCTAAGACACAAGACAGCAAATATAGGGCATGAAATAAGTGAACTCAATGCTTGCACCACAATTAACCAGCTAATACCGTACTTGTGGCTCAACTTGGGGCCACGAGATGGAAAAGATATTAGCTACTGAAGTGTTCACAATGAATAGGGAATGGCCCACATATTGAAGTTCAAACTAAGGCAAGACCCAATAAGTTCAGAGGCTGTATAGGGAGCTCTACACTCAGAAACTAATGGTTATCATTAAGAACTTATGGCAACATCTTGATGCTTAAAGCATCCATACATATCTCCAGGTGCAAGTGAAACGCTGAAAACAAGGAAGAAGAAAGGAAGTAGGTTTAAGCTTTATCAGCAGAGGAAACAAGGAGTGGCATAACAAAATGAGCCTCACCAGGTTCCTAGAGAATTTGATCCACCAACAGGGATGACATACGGCTTTCTCCCTTCATTTAACAGCTTTTCTTTCAATAATTTGGTAAGAGCCTGAGGCATAAGACACATTATGATCAGTATGCAGTACTATAAAAACTAAAAGTTATCAGCTTAAGACTACCAGAAACAGACTTAGCTTCAGTAAAATTAAAAATTGGTCAAAGTTCAGATACTAGTTCCACTTGGAAAATCAGGAACACATTACAAAATTGGAGGACAACACTGGTTCTCACATCACCAATTAATCAGCAACTTTTTTTCTATTTTTATTTTGTCACAAGATGACTGACTTGACATGGTATGTGTGGCATCACATTCTTGCATTGACTAGCTTTAGTACACCAGAGCCAGAATCAGTGAAAGAAATCCTCAACCGGTCTCCATATAACAATGGCAAAGGGAGAAGTTCTGGCACATAATGTTTTCCATTTGGGATGGGGGGAAGAGAGAAGGATCCCGCATTGTACTTTCCTTTGTATTTGGACTTGGTTACGCGTTATATAGGGGAGCAATCCCCTTCAGCCCAATTCACTATTTCTTACTCATCAACCTTACGAGAGAAGGAAAAGATATTATTCAAAATTTAAGAAACTTACTGGCTTAATGAAATAATTCCGATGTATTGTTAACCTTTATAGTAGATTTTTTTTTGATAAGTAACTGAAAGAATATCATTGATGTAAAGAGGGGGCCAACTTTAAGAAAAAGCTGGACAGAAGTACATCCAAAAGATATCCTTACAGTGAGTGTAAAGAAAGAAACTCAGCCAACGCCTCCGGCTCTAAAACATTTGCCGAGGTTATGTTGCACCAAAATTAAGCAAAAATATACATTTGTCTTTTAGATTAACTACATTGTCCTTTTTGTTATAAAAAAACTCTAGCATTTCTCTCTCCATACGACCCACCAAACTACTGCTGGGATAGACTTCCAGATGTAACCTGCCGCTTTATAGTAGAGTTGCTTTCATGTGTAACACTGCAATATAAATGTCATCAACTCCAATAAGTGAAAAAGATGGCATTTGCATTAAGTTCTTGATTTTGACAGTTCAAAATTTTCATTACTTGGGATTGCTGATGCTTACAATACTGTTTTCATACTGGTATCTATTTGGGTATTAAGTCTCAGAAGATCTTTTTTTTTTATAACTATGGTGTCCGGGCCAGCTCGCGCACCTCAACTAATTCCACGGGATGCATTCTACCTCTGACCAACATAGGTACCACGTAACTCTGTCCACCAAGGCTTGGAAAGATGGAAAGAAATCACCTAGTGTTGTTGTCTCCGCTGGGAATTGAACCTAAGGCCTCATGGTTCTCAATCCACTTAATTGACCACTAGACCACACCCTTTAGTGCAACTTTCAGATGATTATTAAGAATCAGTAGGTGACAATTGAGAAAAATAACATAGACCGCAATACAATAGGTGGTTTGTAGTTTGACAATTTCCAGCAAGATATACAAGCACATAACATTATGTTATCTATCATGTTGATGCAGCTAGTACATCTTATACTAGAACCGCGTGGGCAGCTTTGTAATCTAATCAAATATCTTCAAAGTCTCTTTGCAGCATCAAACTACCTTTACCTCAAAAATCTCCTTGTCCAAGCATGGGAGAGAAAGAAAGAGAGCTTAAAACTTGATGCATTAGAAACACAAGAGGAGGAATGCAAAAGTATGAGGAAGAAAGTATAGACCTCACTGCCAACTTTTGCATATTCTTCTTTTGAAACAAGATCAATGTGTGCTCCAACTAAACGCTCAACAAGGAGATTCCCTGTTAATCCAGGATCCTTATCCACAAGTAACTGTGACATAACTAGAGAAGTTATTCACATAAACAGGAAGAGGTTACTTGCAGAAGATATATGAATCAAACAAAATACAAAGAGAACATTTGCAGTAATACCTTTGAAGTGCGTAATATGAGATAACAATCAAGGTTTAAGTACTTGGCAGCGACAGCAGTAGCACGACAGTGATTACTTTGTATGCCACCTATAGTCACTATGCAATCAGCCCCCTGTGCCACAGCATCTGCCAACAAGAACTCCAGCTTTCTGACCTTGTTTCCACTCAATTGCATTCCTGACAGATCATCACGCTGAAAATTTAAAGTTTGTTCGTGTTAGGAAGCGTCTGGAATAGTGAAACTGACATGGAAACAGCCGTGCAAATAAGAAAAACAATAGCACAAAAAGAAATCCCCATCCTCAGGCTCCCTCCCTATAAACCAAGAAATCCAGAGGAAGCCTTTTCTTGTTTTGATAAGTATATTTCTAGAGGAAGCGTTACCATATATCTTATAAATGATCATCCTCTAAGCATACTTCTTAACAGTGACCCAACAAAGAGCAAATTCTCCAGATAATCAATGTGCAATATATACTTGATGGACATCAGCAGATGTGATGCTCTCACTTTGCTCAAATTCTTGATTGATTGTCATATTTTTGCAGTGTGGTGTATTAATCATGTCCTTTCACTTGTTTTCTTTTTTTTTTACCATAATACACATACACAAAAACACACACACACACACATGTCAAAAGAGGACCTTGTCTAACGCCACTGGAGATAACTTCAAAAAGATATTTCAAATATTTAGGTTATCCCATTCTTCATTATTTGCAAGAGGATAGCAGGATACCACATTTATTATCACTTTACCCGCTAGTTTCATAGTAGTTGTCAGAAGATATTTCTATTTTGCCCATATATCATCAGAAAAATATTTCTGTAATAATACCAGTATCCAACTTATTTTGTCAAAAAATACCAATACCCAACTTATTATGCATCTATACAAACACATAAAATATTTGCTCATGTACTACATATAAAATGTTTCAAGAAATGACTCCAATAAACCATTTCATTGATCTTTGTTATCAAATATGAGTTAACTAACATTTCTAAGACTTAGACTGCTCGTCTTTTTTTTCATAACAGTGTTATCCGGGCCAGCTTGTGCAACCAGGGCCAAACCCCCTTCAACAGAAAACTACACTTTATATACAAGGTTAAAATTACTTTTTGTGTATATAGTAGATGCTGAACCTCCTTGGCTTCTTCGTTTATTTACTTCTTCATATGTTTGAACCCCCTAAAAATATTCTTGCTCCGCCATTGTGTGTGACACCTCAACTAATTCCGCGGGATACCTACTAACGGGTAACTCTGCCCACTCAGGCTTGAAGGGAAGAACTCACCTAGTGTTTTTGACTCCGCTGGGAACCTGCTCTTGTCTTAAAATTCTTTTTAACTAAAAAGTGAAATTCGGGCACTCATATTTAAATACATCACACACATGCAATCTGCAGTAGATTAAAGAGACTCTCTCACACAATTAGTATGATTAACAACTTCACAAAAACTTGCTTCAAGCAGTTCATGCATAAACCAAAATTGCAAAAAACGTCTGATACAAAATCAACACATCTCAAGTCCTGAAATGGTCAGACCAGACCACATAATGTCTGCCTAGTAAGAAATCAGAAAACTTCACAGTAATATTTTCCACACTTAACATTGTTTCATTGCTTAAATAGAATTTGATCAAACTAATAGGTAATAGCTTAAACACTTCCTCCTGTTTTCTATGCATAGTGAATATTCCCGAATGGAATAGGCTAAGAAGTGAAAAAGTGAATTTACCTTTAACCAAACCTCGGTGTTCTTCGGCAAATTAGGCAGGTTCCACTTGTGAATTGGAGTCGGAAACTGAAAAACAATCCCCAAACAGAATAATTATTTCTCCCATACGCTTAATATAGAAACTAGAGAGATTGTTATCTTACATGTCCAAGTGAAAAGGTGTGAGTGGGCATTGGGATAAGATGTGAGGCCCATGGAGGAGGCTCGTAAGTCTTGTTTGTGAGAAATTGAAAGGGCGATTCCATGGATGATTTGGTGATGTAACACTGTTTGTTCAAGTTTAACGCCTTATCAAATGCTGATACTCTACTCAACATTTCTTTTTTCCTTCTGTTTTTTTGCTCTTAGATTTTTTAGCAAAATAATGTTCCGCTGCCGGCCGGGCCCAGAATCGGATCCCTCACTATTGATGGTAAACCCGAATCAGTTTGGTTGAAAATGAAATTAATTTTGTGGTTATAATTATGATAAATATTTTTATATGATATAAAATTTATCCTAATTTTAATAGTACCTTTAATCAAACACATGGTAGATTTAATTGTAAGTTTTATATCAGAATAAATCACTTACTCCTTCAAATCAAACGATTCCTACAACATTTTTTAATTTTTACTCCTCCTTATCAACTGATTCACATGCAAGTTATGCGAGAATCATATTGCATATTGTTGTCTAGGAAGTGAATAATAAATAAAAATTAGTTTATATTATAAATAACAATGTAGTGATTGTTATGGAGTGAAAAAATATCAAATGAATGGTGTATGCTGATATTTACTTTAAGGGTATTTTTTTAATCTTTTATTACTGATATATATATATATTCTTATTTTACATAAAATGTAAATAATTTTCACTTAAGTTAATACGGGTATTATTTAGTATGACACGCTAAATACTCCATAAAGTTTATATGAGTATTCTTTTTCAAATATATGACAACAAAATGATGTACTTACATATATAATAATTATTTTTCTGATACCTCAAACTTAATGTTATACTACTTATTATTTTATGCAAAACTTTATCTTGTGATAATCTTTTCTAATTCCTTAACTAAGCAACATTACGATTAAGGATACCATTAATTGGTTTTAACTAGCCTATCTTATTGTTACAATACCAGATATTTCTCTGAGTATTGTAGGTCAATTTTTGAACTCACTAATGCTCATTGGAATCTTGTACTTTATATTGTGAAGTTTCTTTTTTTTTTTTTTGATAATCCAGGTTTCCAGGCTTGCGCCTGACTACTTCACTGGTATTACCCAGACGTCCTGGAGGTAATAGCACCGGTCCTTCAACAACTATCACCAGGTAAATCGCGGGATGTGCTCCGGTGGCCAGTTTTCTGGGAGCGTACAACTGATCAATGAGACAAGGTCAAATTCCCCAACATGCAGAATTTCTTCGTGCTTGCGGGGAATCGAACCCACGCTGTCCCATGCCAGAGCGCCTTATAGCGCCCAGGCTTTGCCACTGGACTATGCCCCGGAGGACATATTGTGAAGTTTCTTGAATCTGCACATGGTAGATACATATTATATGGAGATAGACGTCATAATGACGTAATTGCGTATGCTGATACTAATTTGGTCAGTTTAGTTATAAATAAAAGACCCACTAACTATTATGTGTTGTTTGGATAAAATGTGATTTAAAATTTTAAATGCAAAAGTACAACAACAACATATCCAGTGAAATCACACGACGTGGGTTTGGAGAGGGTAGAATGTACGCAGACCTTATCTCTACCTTGGTAGGTAGAGCGACTGTTTTCGAAAGACATTTGGCTCAAGACAAAGCACAAACACAAGCAAAGTAAGACAGACAAAGCGACTAAGTCATGATAGCGAATTCTGAAAAAGAAGTAATAACTAATGCAGGTAAATAAGATAAACAAAATACACATAGCAACATAAATCAAACGACATGGATTATAAAGTAATATTGTGTCTACTGGTATGATATGTTAAGCGGGGCTATAATAATAACACTATAACTATCAGTTTGTAATGCTGAAAAATTAATCCTTATCCTACATAACTCATATCTAAGGTCATTTTCTAAGTAAGAATAAAAATATTGCTACTCGGTCGAATATTGAAGCATAATATGGGCCCATGACCTTGATCGCATGTGAATTGTTGTGGTTGAAACAATTGTTTGCATAGTTAAGAGACTGCAATTCCTTTCCATAGAATTATAGTCATTTTTTATCACCTCGTATGTGTGTTAATAGTGGTGTATGCAGAATTTCATGCAAACATTGTCGACATTTTAAAAAATGAGCAAATTATCATAACAAGATTCAAATGACTAAAATAACTAGAGGGAAGCAGTAGGTGATGAATTCTCTAGCTTCATTACAAATTATATTATTTAAATAGGTCAAAAATATTTTTTTGATAGTTTTAATTGTTAAATCTCCTTGATTTTATGAAAAATTATAATGTCATTGGAAAGTGGGTTCAAAAGTTGCTATAAGTTTAAATCCCAAATGTGAGTTTGTAACATTCTAGAAAATCTTTTAAATCCCTTGTGTAATTTTTGACTCTATTGCTGAACTTTATGTTAAAAGTTTCAAATATATAAAATCACTCAAGTAAATTCTAAATTCAATTACATGATGTGCTATTTATATTTCTAAAAAACTTTCTTAAACATTTCATATTTATGATATTTGATAGAATATTCTTTTTACATCTCCGGTATTAGGTAAAATTGTAGTCCAATTGTAATTATGAAGTGTAGCCCAATTGAAATTAGAAAGATTAGTTACCTAGTTTGTAAAGAAGTAAATAATTATGTAACACTATATATATTGTACATAATAATCAATGAAAGGCATGGAACATATTCCTTCATGGTATCAGCAGCCAAACTCTAAAAATTCTCTAAAGCTGCCGACTCCCCCCATCTCGGCTGCCCAACCCTAGGCAACTGCCCTTCCCCCTCTTCTTTCTACTACCTATCGGCCGCTACCTCTATCTCCTTTTTCCCATATTTTTTCAATGGCTGAACAACCTAAATTACATCATGCTCTTGCAGTTAACAACATCAAGAATTTCATTCCCATAAATCTTGAGATGGAAAAGGGTCAGTATTCCTCTTGGATGGAATTGTTTAAGATTTATTATCGTGTGTACAAAGTCATCGACCATATCATCCCTCTTAAATCAAAGCCCCTGGAACACCCTGATGATTCTGCTGATGAACATTGGTCCCGCTTGAATGCGGTTGTCCTACAATGGATCTACGGCACTATCTCGAACGATCTGTTACATACAATCATTGAATTCAATGTCACAGCCCGACAAACGTGGGAGCACTTGAAATGTATTTTTCAGGATAACAAGACACAATGTGCCTTATACCTGAAAAAACAATTTAAGGGCATTCAGCAGGATGATTTTCCGAATGCGTCGGCTTATTGTCATGAACTAAAGATGATTGCAGATCAACTCTCTAATGCCGGTGCACTAGTCACTAATCAACGATTGGTGATGCAACTCATTGCGAATTTTAATGAAACTTATTACGGCGTCGCTACCATCTTCCAACAAAGCACGCCATTGCCTCCCTTCTATGAGGCCCGTTCGAAACTTATACCTGAAGAAACCTGACGCCGCCGATGTCGCTTTCATCACTACCGACGGCCCCTCAGTCGATAGTAGGGCCCAATTTTCTGGTTCACAACACCGACAACCCGACGACCCGACACATGGCCCGCCATCCCAGAATCACCACAAAGTACAAAACTCCGGCAAAGCGCGCGACTGTCGTTGCAGGAGCAGCAGCCGTGGCAGGAGGGGCCAGCCATTATCGGTCGGCAGCAACCCGCAACATCAACGACAGTGGCAGCAGCCTCCGTCGTGGGCTACCTATCCGTCACAGGCTACGTGGCCCCAGCCAACTTGGGCTGCTCTACCTTGCCCATACCCGACGTCCTCCTGGGCACCACCTCCAACCCAATAGCCCCAACCCGACATCCTCGGCACACGTCATCAGCATGCATATAGTGCACGGGTCTCTCCTCCTTCCATCTACGCTCCGATGGATATTGAGGCGGCTATGAACACAATGTCCCTCCACATTCCAAACAATAGTTGGTGTATGGATACTGGCGCCACATCTCATATGAGGGCATCCCAATGTACTCTCTCATCCAATTTTAATACGAGCAATTTAAATTGTAATATTATTATTGGCAGTGGACAAGACATTCCTGTTCGAGATTGTGGACAATCATTCCTCTCCCCACCACACCCCCCATTAGCTTTAAACAATGTCCTCCATGCCCCGAAACGTATCAAAAATCTAATCTATGTGCGTCATTTCACAACCGACAATAATGTTCAATATTTTTAGAAAAGTTGCTCTCACATCCATTATAAAGTGAAATGGTAAAATAAATGTTTACATTTCATCATTCCAAATCGCAGATTGTTAACGCTAGTCACATAAGATACTTAAATTACTTCACGATAGTCACATAAGATACTCTTCACAGGAAAAAAAAGAAGGGATTAACCTCTATTAGCTTGTTTTAGTCCAAGTATAAGTGAATATGTTCATTCGAATCAGTTTCTCATTTTTCTGAAATTGACTTGGCCGGTTGTTGCTCCAACAATTGAGTATTAGCAGTCGTTTCCAACTATTATTCCCCTCCCAAGATTGGGTTCAATTTACCGAGTTGTCCGAGCTCGAATCATGATACTGCCTTTGAAAAACACGAATGTTGTTACAAATGTTCAAGATAGTTAAAGAGTTGAGAGATATTCCTCTCCATGAGAACCCACTACAAATAGTACCCTTTGTGCCTGAGATTACTTGGTATTTAAGTGACTAGGTAATTGAAATAATATAACCCCTTGATTATTTTCATTAATGAAAAGGTCTATTTATACATTATATACAAAACTAATTAAGGAAATTAAATCTACCTTTTCCTATACAAGTCTTATAGCTTTCCCTAATACAAGAATAATACTATAATTACAATTGTACATGAATTCTATAATTATGGTAATTAATATACTAAAATATGGCCTACCGATATACACGGTTTTGATTGTGTATATCACCTTCTGTCACACCCCATCAGTCATAGCGGGCGATTGTCGTACACTGAGACTGTCCCTAAAATCTTCAAACAGAACCAAGGGAAGACCCTTAGTAAAGATGTCAATAATTTGGTATTGTGAAAGGACATGCAAGACACGTACTTGTCCACGAGCTACCTTTTCGCGAACAAAGTGATATCCATCTCGATATGTTTAGTGCGCTGATGTTGGACCGGATTTCCAGAGAGATAGACTGCACTAACATTATCACAATACACCAAGGTAGCTTTCTGAATAGGAAAATGTAGCTCTAATAGAAGATTACATAGCCAACATGATTCAGACACCACATTGGCTACCCCTAGATACTCGGCCTCCGCACTGGATCGCGATAAAGCAGTATGGCATTTTACTGACCAAGAGACCAAGTTATCACCAAGGAACATACAATAACCAGATGTCGAACGTCTGGTATCTGGACATTCACCCCAATCAACATATGTATAAGACACGAGAGTAGAGACGGAGGATGGATATAAATGCAAGCCATAATAAAGTGTGTCATGTATGTACCGTATGATGCGTTTGAGCACATGCATGTGCTCGTCCCTCAGATCATGCATAAATAAACACACATGTTGCACTGTATAAATAATATCAGGCCACATGAAAGTAAGATACTAAAGAGCTTCTGAAAAACTGCGATAGTGTGTGGGATCCTCATATGGTGTGCTAGAATTAACACTCAACTTCGGTTTGATATCAACCAGAGTAGAAAAGGACTTACACGATGACATGCCAGCTCTCTCAATAATCTTCGCCGCATACTTCTTCTGTGATAAAAATAGACCACATGCATGACGAGTGACCGCTATACCCAAAAAATAACTCAAGGGCCCCAAGTCTTTCATAGCAAATTTCGAACTGAGAAGGGACATGATAGACTTACGCAGATTATCAGAAAAGGCGATCAATATAATATCATCCACATATAACAGAATGTATGCCATAGAAGTACCACAACGATAGATGAACAAAGAATGATCATACCGGCTATGAGAAAATCCAATAGTCGACACATAATCTACAAACTTCTTATACCAAGCTCGTGGACCCTGTTTAAGCCTATACAAGGACTTCTTAAGCAAATAGACATGATTAGTATGATCGAGGTCCCTGAAACCCAAGGGCTGGTGCATGTATACTGTCTCCTTGAGATCACCGTGTAAGAAAGCATTTTTCACATCCAGCTGATGAATGAACCATGCTTTCGAGAGAGCCAGACTGAGAACAGTGCGAATGGTTGCTAGTTTGACTATCGGACTAAATGTATCTCCACAATCCACGCCAATATACTGAGTTTTACCATCACCTACAAGACAGGCATTATGCCTCTCAAAAGAACCGTCAGCATTTTTTTATGAGTAAAAATCCACATAGAACGAATAATGTTGACACCAGGCGGACGGGGCACCAACTCTCACATATTATTTTCAATAAGAGCATTATATTCATCATCCATGGCCATTTTCCAATTCGGATCATGAAGGACAGACACTGGGTTATGTGGTAGGGGTGATATAGTGACATTAGAATTGATATTCAAATATTGTTTAGGTTTAAAAATACCACGTTGGCTGCGAGTAACGGGCCCTTGACTCGGAATAGAAATGGACTGGGATGGTTCTTGGGACTGGCCAGCAGGCAGAGGGCCTGCTGGCTGATTTAATGGATCGACGGTATTTGGAATTGGGCCAACATGTGGTGGGCCTGCTGGCCGAGACAGTGGATCGTGACTGGGAAAACATACTGGGTCAGGATGCGATAAATTGGGTTGGGTAAAGGTGGGCCAGCAGAAAGTGGGCCTACTGTCCAAAACAGTGGAGGCGGACAAGAACTTGAGCCATAAACTATTGGGTCAGACCGAGAATATGAAGTTGGATCCGGAACAGTACCAATACTATATGGGCCAGCAGGCAGTGGGCCTGCTGGCAGATACAGATCATAGGAGTGTTGCGCATATTAATGGATGATATAAAGAGATGACCCATCATCCAAAAAATTATACGAATGAGGCATGGGGCTATACAATTTAGCAAACGGAAATTGGGTTTCATAAAAAATAATATGAAGACTAATTATGATTTTATTAGAAGATAAATCAAAATATTTATAACCACGGTGATTAGAAGGATAACCCCAAAACACATAAGCGGTAGAATGAGCTTTTAATTTGTTAATTATAGTAGACGGGAAAAGCGGATAGCACAAACACCCAAACACCCTAAGATGAGAATGCGAGAGATCCTTATTATAAAGAATTTTTAGGGGTGATCGATATGCTAACCCTTTATTAAGGAGTATGTTATGGAGGTATGTAGTCATTTGTAACGCATGGTGCCAAAAAGATGGAGGTAATGAAGCATGAGCTAATAAGGTTCGGATAATATTATTAATGATACGAATTTTTCTTTCGGCCCTCCCATTTTGTGAGGACGTATGAGGACAAGAAAATCAAAAAGATATGCCATGAGTGTCACAAAATTCCCTAAATGTCCCATTATCATATTCCCTACCATTATCATATTGAATATTTTTAATTTTCCGTTCAAATTTAGTACATATGAAAGCTCTAAATTTTAAGAATGTGGAAAAAACTTGAGACTTTTTTAGACAAATGAAAAGTCCACAAAAAATTAGAATAATCATCCAAAAATAAAACATAAAAACGATGGCCCAAAGTACTCAAAACGGGAGATGTCCATAAATCACTATGAATAATGTCAAAAGGCATCGGCATACTAGAAGTAGAGGCCACAAACGGTAATCTTAACATGTTTTCCTAGAGGACAAGAAGGACAAATATAAGTAATGCGCGTACTCTTACAATCAATAAAATTATTATTTTTAAGAGAAGAAATAATAGACGACCCCGGATGACCGAACCGTGCATGCCACAAAGAAGGAGTAAGAGAGACAAATGCTGAAGGTGTGGCTTGACTCGTGAAAATGGTGGTGATGGTGATTGGATAAAGCTCTCCTTGACTATTACATCTCATTAGAGGTATCCCCGTCGTGAAATCCTTCACAAAAAATTCAAAAGGGTTAAAGTTAATAGAAACTCAATTATCAGTTGTGAATTTTCGGATAGACACCAATTTTTTAACTAAGTGAGGGGCGTGAATGACATTTTTTAAGATGAGAGGTGGATGTGGGGGGGAGGGGGGACAAATTTGTGTGACCATAACCACGAATTGGAATAGAATTGCCATTACCAACAATTATGCCATGATTTTTGCTCAAATTGAAATAAGACGAGAGATTACCTAGCGCGGATGTCATATGAGAAGTGGCGCCGGTGTCCATGTACTAATTTGCGTCCGGGGGATTTAATCCAAGTATATGTATCGCGGCCTCAATATCTGTAGGTGTCAAACTAGAAACTGGGCCCGCAGCAGCGAAGGCATACTGAGGCAGAGGCCCAAGCAGGCCAGCCTGCTGCCAAGGCCCAGCCGGATGCCTGGGCTGGGAATGCTGGAACTGTGAATTGGGCCTCTGCTGGCCACTGGACCAATTCACTGGAAAGCTTGGGAAATAAGGGAAAACCGAGTTGGGCCACTGTGCATTGGCCCAAGGCTGCGGCCATTGGTACTGCGGCCCAGTCGGCCCACTGCCACCATTTCCGCCACTGCCACCACTGTCGCCACAGCTCCGACTACCGTTGTAACATCTTGTAATTTCGGGTGATGGTTTGAACAGCTACACGTATGCAAGTAGACTTAAGGCCGAGGGAATTTTGTTATAATTAGGAATTCACATCAAGAGCTTAGTATATAAAAAGATGTAATCCCAAAATAATTTAGGACTTAACAAGTGTGACGACGGGGATTAATAATAATGGTTGTGTGTCCCCAAAGAGGTTATGAACTAGTGCTATATTGCACGATTATAACATTGAGTATATGAAGGTTTTATAAGTCATTGAGATTTAAGTAAATTGGGATCAAGAAATTAATTATGGGCACAATTATGGGGTCAATAATTGGTTATGTGTACATTTTATATACACCCATTAGGAGACTAATTAAGAGATGAATAATGTAGTGGAGGGAAGCTTAGGTGTCATTAGGTATAATAGGGTGGCATTACTTTAAGGAGGAAGTGACATGTGTTAAGGGGGGGGGGAGATTATCCCATTTCGTGACATATTAAGGGAATGGAGTACATGCTGCCAAATGTAGCCCTCTATCCATATACTCAGCAATTGTTTCCTTCTGTTTTCACGAATTTAGGGCCCAGTTAGAGCAACTCATTCTCACCCTAGAAAACGTACTAATACAATTAGGATAAAGAATGTGCAGCTTTCTTTTTCTTAAGTCACAATTGCTAGATAAATTATGAAGCAACGTGATTTAATTTTGGAGAATTCTTTCGGTCGAAGTAAGATTTACAAGGTAGTTATTCTAATTATCAAAGATTAAAGGTTGTGTGTTAAGGCAATTTTTTTTTGGCATGTTCCATGTAACAAAACGCAAACGTAATATTGTTCCATAAATTATTCTGCTCTTAGTAGCCAATGATGTTCATATTATTGATTCCTATGTTAAAAGTATATCTAAATACGTGCCTAAATCCTTATTGAGGTATATGGGAAAGAGGTTGATGTTCCCAAAGTTAGCCGAAGGTACATGTTAATGTTCACATTGTTAGCCGAAGGTACAAGGATATTATGTCATCCGATAACTCAAAAATATTTCAATGTCATTCATGCATTTGCATTATATTCATGTATTACCCTGGACCCACATGTGTTATATACACTACTATATGGTACCCGACATTTATAACCAGGAGGCTACCTGACATTTAGGGATGATTTCTATTCTTTTATCTTATAAATCGTGCAGTAGAGCTGAGTTATAAGCATTTCATTCCTAATCCATCTCGTGTTTATGATCCCAGCAATGCCTACAACAAGGAAGAAGTTCAAGAGTATGAGGGCGTTGGATACGGCTGCAGGCAAAGGTACTAGCCGATTGCCACCCGTTAGCGAGGGCTAGAGTAAGACCCACAGTGCGACTCATTTGTATGATTCCCCACCTTCACTACCTCCAGAGGAGATTAGTGGGGCTGCAGTACCCCCAGTTCCTCCACTTAATACTCCAGCTGAGGATCTTGATATGCGAAGTGTTGTACAGTTATTGACGCGATTATTGGCCGCTCAAGCCCAACGTCAGGTTCTCAGTCCATTTGATAGAGCTTCTAGTGCGAGAGCTCAGGATTTCATCAACCTAGACCCTCCGGTATTCACAGGATCAGACTTAAACACGGACCCGCAGAATTTTCTGGATCAGATATAGCGTACCTTGAGGGTGATGGATGTTATCGATACTGAGTCAATAAAGTTGACTTCTTATAGACTGCGGAATGTTGCGGTGACCTGGTATGAGACATGGGAGCAATCTAGGGGACCTCGTGTTCCACCAGCATGATGGAGAGAGTTTTCAGAGGCCTTCTTACAGTATTTTCTGCCAGTTGATTGCCGAACAAAAATTGTTAAATTTCAGTTTCCAGGTGAGCCAGTCCGTGAATGGAAGGGTAATACGGCGTCGCCAAAAGGTAGGTTTATTTCATACCTTAAGGAAAGAAAGATGATCTCCAAAGGCTATATATACCATATTGTTCGAGCTAGAGATGTCGATGCCGAACCACCTACTTCTCAATCAATTCCAGTGGTTAGTGAGTTTCTTGATGTATTTCCAGACGAACTTCCAGGCCTTCCTCTCGAAAGGGAAATTGAGTTCAGTATAAACGTGTTGCCGGACACTCATTCGATATTTATTCCTCCTTATAGAATGGCTCCAGCTGAATTGAAAGAATTAAAGGAGCAATTAAATGATCTACTTGAAAAAGGCTTTATTAGGCCTAGCATATCTCCTTGGGGTGCGCCGATATTGTGTGTACGAAAGAAATATGACTCGTTACAGAGATGTATCGACTATCGGCAGCTAAATAAAGTCACTATTAAGAACAAGTACCATCTTCCCAGAATTGATGATTTGTTTGACCAGTTACAAAGTGCAAGATGGTTTTCAAATATCGACCTAAGGTCAGGGTACCATCAGCTAAGGAGTAAGGAGAAGGACATTCCGAAGACGGCTTTCAAGATAAGGTATGGGCACTTTGAGTTCTTAGTAATGTCATTTGGACTCACAAACGCACCGACATCATTTATGGATCTGATGAACAACGTGTTTTGCCCATTTCTGGATGTATTTGTGATAGTATTTATAGATGATATTCTCGTTTACTCTCACTCGGAAGCAGATCGTGTGTATCATTTGCGGATAGTACTACAGACACTCCGGGGTCATAAGTTTTATGCAAAGCTCTCCAAGTGTGAGTTTTGGTTGAATTTAGTGGCTTTCCTTGGTAATATAGTGTCAGACGATAGTATAAGAGTTGACACTCAGAAGATTGAACCGGTGAAGAATTGGTCGAGGCCTACGACTCCATCAGAGGTTCGCAGTTTTCTGGGCTATTATAGGAGGTTTGTAGAAGGGTTTTCTACCATATCAGCACCATTAGCAAAGTTGACACAAAAGGCCATAAAATTCCAGTGGTCCGATGCTTGTGAGCGAAGTTTCCAAGAGTTAAAGGATAGACTAACATCGACACCAGTCCTTACTCTCCCAGAGGGTCCAGAAGGCTACGTTGTGTATTGTGATGCCTCCGTAGAAGGTTTAGGATGTTTGCTAATGCAGCATGGTAAAGTGATTGCCTATGCTTCAAGGAAATTGAGGAAACATGAGAAAAACTATCCAACACACGATTTGGAGTTGGCTGCAGAGGTCTAAGCACTGAAGATTTGGTGGCACTACTTGTATGGTGTTCATGTAGACATTTTCACGGATCATAAAAGTCTGCAATACATATTTAAACAGAAAGAGTTGAACTTGAGACAAATGAGGTGGCTTGAATTATTGAAGGACTATGATGTGGACATCTTATATCATCCCGGTAAAGCTAATGTTGTAGCAGACGCACTCAGTCGTAAGTCGATGGTCAGCTCAATGCCAGTGCAGGTCGAGAGGAAGGAGTTAGTAAGAGAGCTCCACCAGTTAGCTAGGTTGGGAGTCTGACTAACGGATTCAGAGGATGGTGGTTTTGTGATTCAGAATATGTCAGAATCGTCCCTTATATCGGAAGTTAAGGAACGTCAGTGGGAAGACCCCAGTTTGAGAAAAATCAGAGAAAACATTCAACAGAAGAAGACCACAACCTTTGAGATTGACGGAAACAAGGTTCTCAGGCACCAGGGTCGTTTATGTGTTCCAAATATAGCGGGATTACGATATAGAATAATGAGCGGAGGTCCATTGTTCACGATATTCCATTCATCCTGGATCTACTAAGATGTATCATGATATCAATGGTATCTATTGGTGGAACAACATGAAGGGAAGCATTGCGGAATTCATAGCTCAGTGTCCTAATTGTCAGCAAGTAAAAATAGAGCATCAAAAGCCCGGTGGCTTGACTCAGAACATTGAGATTCTGATGTGGAAATGGGAAATGATTAATATGGATTTTGTTATGGGTTTACCTGGCTCCTATCGTAAGTTTGATTCTATTTGAGTAATTGTTGACAGACTGACCAAACCGACTCATTTCATGCCGGTCAGAACTACCTACACAGCCGAGAACTATGCGAAATTGTACGTTAAGGAGATTGTTCGCCTTCATTGTGTGCCTATTTCTATTATATTTGACTGAGGTGCTCAGTTTACAGCTAACTTCTAAAAGTCATTTCAAAAAGGTTTAGGCACCCAAGTTAATCTTAGCACAACTTTCCATCCTCAGACAGACGGGCAGGCCGAAATACGATTCAGACGCTCGAGGACATGCTACGAGCTTGTGTATTGGATTTTAAGGGAAGTTGGGATGATCATTTACCCCTTATTGAGTTTGCGTACAATAACAATTATCATGCTAGCATTAAAATGGCTCCACATGAGGCTTTGTATGGACGGAGATGTAGATCTCCTATAGGATGGTTCGAGGTAGGCAAATCAGAGTTATTTGGGCCTGACTTAGTACACCAAGCCATATAGAAGGTAAAGTTGATCCAAGAACGGATGTTAACCGCTCAGAGTCATTAGAATTCGTATTCAGATGTACGACGGCGAGACTTAGAGTTTCATGTAAATGATTGGGTCTTCTTGAAGATTTCTCCTATGAAGGGTGTGATGAGATTCGGGACGAAAGGAAAACTTAGTCCAAGGTACATTGGACCATATCGGATAATTCGATGAATCAGTCAAGTAACGTACGAATTGGACTTGCCTTCGGAGTTGGAGTTTGTTCATCCGGTTTTCCATGTTTCTATATTGAGAGCATGTGTTGGAGACCCTTCCCGAATTATATCGATTGACGATGTGAAGATTACAGAATTTTTTTCATATGAAGAGGTTCCTATTGCTATCTTAGATCGACAAGTCTGCAGGCTGAGGACTAAAGAAGTAGCCTTCGTGAAAGTTCTTTAGCGGAATAGGAATGTAGAAGAAATGACATGGGAGGAGGAAGAGGAGATGATGCACAAGTATCCATACCTATTTCAAACCAACGCCGAGGTTCCGAAAGAAGCATAAGATGAGTTTTAATTCTTGATATTATAATTAATGCTTAAGGGCCATGAGAAGTCTGAGGTCTGATGTAATGATATATGTTATATTATATGGCCCGTGAAAAAATAGTTGTATTTCCTGGCTACGTGACGGGGATTTCACAGATCACAAGAGACTGTAGTATATTTTCAAGCAGCGAAAGTTGAATCTCATGCAGGGGAGATGGCTCAAATTAATAAAAGGATTATGTGTAAACGTTCTCTACCATCCAGGGAAAGCGAATGTGGTAGCCGATGCTCTTAGTCGGCGATTCATGGAAAGTTTAGCTCATGTTGAAGAAGGTAAGAGAACTATGACGAATGAGATTCATTGACTAATCAATCTAGGAGTTCGACTCATGGACTCCGAAGATGGCGGTGTCGTTGTTCAGAACAAGTCTGAATCCTCCTTAGTAGTCGAGGTAAATGAGAAGCAGTTTAGTGATCCCTACTTGTTGCAACTGAAAAGGAGGATTGACAAGCATAAGACTATGGCTTTTGAGCAAGGGGAATATGATGGTACTTGAGGTACCCAGGCATATTATGTGTTTCAAATGTGGACGGACTCAGAGAGTGAATTATGACAGAAGCGCATAATTCCAAGTATTCTATTCACCCATGTTCTACTAAGATGTATCATGATCTTAAAGAGATTTATTGGTGGAATGATATGAAGAGAAATATGACAGATTTTGTAGCCAAGTGTCAGAATTCTCATCAGGTAAAGGCCGAGCACCAAAATCCTGATGGGTTAGCTCAGACCATTGATATTCTTGTTTAGAAATATGATATGATAAATATGAACTTCATAACAGGTCTACCCCGCTTAGCCCGAAGGCATGATTCAATTTGGGTGATTGTGTACCGACTGACTAAATTAACCCACTTCTTGCCAGTTAAGACCACAGATTCAGCAGAAGATTATGCTAAGTTGTATTTCTGAGAAATTGTCAAGCTTCATGGGACCCAATGTCCATTATTTCAGATTGTGATGCTCAGGTCACAGCACAAAGGTAAATCTTAGCACATCTTTGCACCCTCAGACATATAGCCATGCAGAACACACTATTTAGACCCTTGGGGATATGTTGAGGTAACGTGTTCTTGATTTTAAAGGTAATTGGGATGATCACTTGCCTCTCATTGATTTTGCTTATAATAACATTTATCATGTTATCATCTAGATTGCACCGTTCGAAGCTTTGTATGGCGAATGTATAAATCACTCATTGGTTGGTTCAAAGTTGGTGAAGCAGAGTTTTTAGGGCCAGACATGGTCCATCAGGCTATGGAGAAAGTCAAATTGATTCAGGAACATTTGAAAACAACTCAGAGTTTCCAAAAGTCCTATTCGAATGTGAGGCATAGGGATTTGGAGTTTCAATTTGATGATTGGGTTTTCCTTAAAGTATCACCTATGAAAGGTGTCATGAGGTTTGGGAAGAAATGGAAGCCCGGTCCCAAATATATCGGACCTTACATGATTTTAAAGAGAGTTGGTCAAGTGACTTATGAATTTGAATTGCCACAAGACTTAGTTGTTGTGTATTCAGTGTTTCATGTGTCTATGTTGAGAAAGTGTGTGGGAGACCCGTCGTTGGTTGTTCCTACATACTCCATTTCAGTTAAGGATGATTTGACCTATGAGGAAATTCCTGTTGCTATTTTGGATCGTCGAATTCGAAGTTGAGAACTAAGGAAGTTGCCTCAGTTAAAGAGTTGTGGAGAATTCAGAATGTTGAGGAGGCTACATAGGAAGCCAAAGAAGACATGAAGTCCATATATTCACATTTATTCGAGGAGCAAGCAGAAAACAAACAAAGTACATACCCTTAGTATTCATGTCATGTCCCTTGCGTATTCATGTCTCATGTTTCACATTCATGTATTCAGTACTCATGTCCCACGTCCCTGTTCTCATGTAATCCTGCCAGTTTAGTTTCCATGTTTCATGTCATGTTTCTTCACGTTCATGTAATCATGTTATGTCCAGTCTCATTTCTAACCATGACTTATCATTTCATAACGAATGATCCCAAGGGGGGGATATTGTAACACCTCGTACCTTCAAACTAAGCCTTATTCATGATCCACGAGTGTAGAAAATCAAAATAGAGAGTTTAAGTTGAAAAACCGTGTCCAGTTCTGCAGATGAAATTTGACAGCAGATTATACACATCGTAAAATGTTTTACGGCCCATCAAACGAACCGTCAATTTCACTTTTGAAATTGACAGCCAGACTGTAAATTATATGGACCGTCAATTGTTCGACGGTCCGTTAAAGCAAATCATCAATTTCACTTTTTGAAATTGATGACCTATTGGTCAATTATACAGACTATAAAATTATTGACGGCCCGTCAATCTTCTCCGTCTCAAAATTTCAAATTTCACAACTCTTTGGAAATCTAAAAAAATAACAATACAATATGATTTTACAAACCGTCAAACTATCGACTGACCGTCAACCTATCGACGGACCGTCAAACGTCCCGTCAAACTCCTCCGACAGCAAACATTATAAATACGAGACTTGATTCTAAAAAAATCAATTTTCACAATTTCCAAGCCCTAGAACGAAGGTTCTCTCTTTCCAACCATCTCCTACACCAAGCTAAGTCATTTTCATGTATTTCCATGCGATTCTAGCAGATTATTATCAATTCCTAAGCGAAATTCACTATTCTTAACCTAGAGTTTTCAAAAAAATCCAACTCCAGGAATTAAAGTTCAAGCTTTGGGTTCCTTCTTCCAAGTTCAAATTTTGTAAGACAAATTTTGGAGCGATTAAGGTATGTAGAGCTTCTATCTATGTGTGAGAACATCATTGTTCTTCCCCACGCCACAGTTATCCATGAAACCATGAATTTTCATAACCTAGGGTTTTATTCAAGTTCATGATAATCCTCATATACATGTATAATTATATTCGATATTATATCTTGACTTCGTTACTTACATTCATGATAGAATATTGTGACTGTCATGAACATGTCCGTAATCCATGAATCCATATTTTGATTTCCATGAGTTCTTAAATATAAATTATGATTATTATCACGCAATTTCATGAAGTCGTATATGTTTCTCATGATTTATACAAGTGATATTATGTATTTCTTCACATGTTAAGTTATAAATTTACAAGTTGTGATTTCAAGTTATTTCATGTAATTCATGGGCTTCCAAGCCAACTATTTTAAGTATATATTTTGGGAGTTGCACAGATTACCGAGAAGGCTTAGATAGTCTGAAAACTACATATGACAACGTAGGATAAAGGTCGCTCGGCCAGAGGACGATACCTTCAGATTATTTATTGGATCCATCATGTTCATGTCCATGTCTCATACTCTGGTAAAGTACGAGATGGCTTAGCTGATCGAGCAGAGATCAGACTCCACGTTCACGCGTGGTGGTTCATGTCGGTTTTGTTAACGCCCTCCCACAGATATATAGATATATACAGATATACAGTTTTTCAGACTTTACTCGTGTTATTATACTCATGTTCATATTTTCAGTTTCAGTTTCATGTTCCTATTATTTCATGTACCTGTTTATTTTTTCAGTTGCTTTACATATGGTATAATTTAAATGTACTAATGTCCATTTGCATGGGGCCTGCACTTCACGGTGCGGGTGTTGAGTTTCAGGGAGACAGATCTGCTCAATAGGACATCTTCGATATCAGCCATTTCAGTGAGCCTCATCTCATTGGGTGTCAGTCTAGCTATCTTATGATATTATATTTTATTAGCGGAGGTATGCCAGAGCCTTATCATGGTAAACAGTTTCGCAGACTCATGTTTTAAAGGTTTCATAGACTAGTCTAGTATCATGTCGTGTCAGTCATATCAACGGTATTTTTTTTAGACTTATCATGTTTTACTCATTTGATTTCTCTATTATATTTTCCGATTGTTATTTCAATATCATGTTTTAAATATTTTAAATCATTTCCTTAATATGTGTTGATGCTCATGTCGACAAGTAAGCCATGTGGTTCGCTCGCTCGGGGCGTGACACCTTCGGCTCAAGATTGTTGTACGAATTGTGATGTGACACGTGACGGGTGATGCTGAGTTATGTCCAAGTCAGCCTGAGGTGATACCGATAAGTCACAAGCGGTGCCAGGAGCGTCATATGCGTATGAGGTACTGGTGACTTAGAAGGTCAAGGGAGTCGTTTGAAGTACAACGAACGGTCGTTACTGAACCGGTCATACGTCTTCCAACAGAGCATTAATGGCATTTCTTGAGATACTAATTGTCCAATTATTACAACATTCATTCTCATGTATTAATGAGGACATATTTTGTGGGGTGTGTACCCGAAAGGCACATGTATAAATAGAACACATAGTTCCATTGTAAATCATCATATTCAAGCTATTACAACACATTCTCTCAATCTTTATCAGTTATTGTGCTTTCATACTTGCTACAAAAACTCTGCCTAGAAGTTTTCCCAAGGCTCAGACTAATATCTCTTCATTTTGTCTTATTATTGTCTATTTACAATATAATTTATCTAGCTTATTTGCCAAATCAGTCATTTGAGATTCACATGTCATTGATCACGTATACAAATTCAACTGTATCGTTTTACGGGTAAACACTTGACATCGAAAAAATGAAAAAAATTAGAATTCTGGTTCGAACCCCAGTAGAGTTTTAAGAAATTAAAATAATCTCACAAGGCAACATTTCATAGAAATCATGTCTATTTGGTCAAAATTGCATAGAAATTATGTTTTAAGGCAAAGTTCTATAGAAATTAAGTTATCCTACAGAACTATGCCTTAAGACAATGCCTTGTCCGGCTAGTTCTACAGAAAATATGCCTTAAGGCATAATTTTTATGCAACTTTGGTCGAATAGACATAATTTCTATGAAATCTTGCGTTGCGGTTTTTTTTTTATGACTGCTTAGGTTCGAACAATCCACGCAAAAAAACAAAAAAAACTATACCCCCATGTTATAGCTAGAATACAAATGAACAAATTAAAAATGATTCAAACAATATCATAAATGAAAGACATGATATAATGCCATTGGTCGGCAGCAAAAAGAAGAAAAAAAAAGTAGTTACATTATTCCAATCTCCAGTCAAGAGAAAAGGAAGATAAAAGAACAAACTCTCAAGCAAAATACAAAAGAGAGGAAACGAATTGTCAATATTGCTGGTCGCCTCTTTTTGTTTCATTTCTTTGCCTCCATACATCTCTATCTCCGCATTATCTGAAAATCTTCAAGACTGCCAAAACGATGATATTGAACCCGCATGCACCTTTAATTCTTGCTACCTCCAATACTTGCTACCTCCAACCAATACAAGTGCGAGTACTTGCTACCTCCAACCAATACAAGTGCGAGTAACTCCGACTATTATTGCTTACACAAAGAAATTACCAAGCAATTTTCTAACACTAACAGACAAACACAAGCTAGTTTCTTAATACTTACTTACAAAATGCTTAGCTCTTTCCATAACATTATTTCATTTTATTTATTTATTTTGAGATTATTAGTTGGACTGATTTGCTCATTCGCTGTAAGATTTTCAACCATGTGTCTAAACTAGTTTCAGAGCCGTCAAATAAAATAAACGACTTGCGTTTACCCCAAGCAGGTCGAATTATAAAAGCAAAGAGGACCACCTGATTAACTTTATATCATTAACAGCAATCAGTCATCAATTTCTTTAACCAATCTACAAGAATCTCCACCATTCACAGTTTGCCAGCGCTTTCATTATTGCGAAGCATATACTCCTTTCATGAAATACTAGACAATGCTTACATTAAGGTAAAAAATTAAGACTATCATAAGTTACAACTTTCTGTACAAGGAAACGACAAAATTTCCACACATTATATCCAAAGGATTTCAAAATCATACATGAACAATAAACAACAGCTCGGAAACTCCTTCGGAGAACTGAAATAAAACTAAAGTACTCATTCCAGCTTGACTCTGTTTTCTTCTAGCTGCTGTTTCTGGGGCTCAGCAGGGAAGTATTTTATGCCAACCATATCACCAACTCTGCTGATAACCTGACAAATGCAAGAACTTGTAATTAGCTAATCAATATGCTATATGGAC
This sequence comes from Anisodus acutangulus, assembly GCA_029783415.1. Lineage (NCBI taxonomy): Eukaryota > Viridiplantae > Streptophyta > Magnoliopsida > Solanales > Solanaceae > Anisodus > Anisodus acutangulus. Next base: position 23,313,891 of record CM056506.1, on the reverse strand, counting down.
CCCTTTTTGTTATAGATAGTCCATGATGTTCTCTCTCACAATATTTTATAACTGAGATATCTAAATATCCTATCCACGGATGAGGATTCCGGTAAAATGTCCTTAATCGTCTAAAATAGGATCTCAGCAGAGTTGACTAAACCCCCCTCTCCCCACCAACCAAAATAAAGATGAACTATGGGAAGGGTGAGGTGGCACGCCATAGCTTAAATCTAGCAGCTCCTTATACGCTATAAGGATGAAATTTAATTATCTCATCAGTTAGTACGAAATTATGTGTAAAGCAGTGTGTTAGTTCAGAAACTGTCTACATTAACGATTACAACGACAGCTCCATGAAAGAAATATCTTATTTACGTGCAAGTGACAAAGTGATAACTCATCGCACAGGTTATGCGAAAGGTTAACAGAAATGACATAGTGAGAGTAGAAAACGCAAGAGAATTTGCTCATCAGAAATGACAGAAGGAATTTAAGTGCAAACTCTAACCTCCAGTGCTTTGTTAAGATCTTCCCGTGAGTGAGCAGCAGAAATACATATACGTGCTCTGGCCAAAAGTAAAGGGGTTGCTGGAAAAGCAACCGTCACAATGGCCACCTACAATAACAGTATCCGAAGTAAATTTCAAGATAAGAATAAATGGTAAATTTAAACAGTAAACAGTGTTAAAAACTGGGCCTGAAATGACAAGAAATTGTACATTCTGTTTGAGACACTCTCGTGAAAAAGCAGGTATTTTTGCAGGATTGTAGAGCATGATAGGCATCACAGGAGAATCATTGTCCCCAAGGACCTCAAAACCCATCTTTTGTAGTTCTGACCGGAAAAAATTGCTATTTTCACGAATGCATGCTAGTTTCTGAGCCCCTACAATAACGAAGTAGCTCTAATGATCAGTACACAATTTTTACTACCCCAGTGTTTCAGATGCCATTAAAATTATAGCAAACTGCAAAATAGGAGTGAATTCTGATAGTCAAAGTTTCTGACCTCTACTAGAGCCATCTTCACCAAGTATAACCTGGATAGCAGAAATGATTTGTTGGGCAGCTGGAGGTGATATTGATGTAGCATATAGATGAGCGGGGCAAGTGTACTTCAAATATTCAATAAGTTCCTGAAATTGGTGTTAAATGTCAAAATCAATGATTATAAATTAATGTCACATTTACCTAAAGAAAGGCTCTTCAAGTACCAGATGATAAGGTGGAAAAGAAATAGAAAAGGGAAAATCAGCCATGTAGTCCACCAGCAGTGCAAAGGGAATGTTGCAAAAGAATAGGCAAAAGTCTCAAAAACACAAAGCGAGACATATCTGCCTCGATGGAATGTTCAGCATCAGATTAGGTTGCTAAGTTTGACACAGTTAAGGTAAGATCAACACAGTTAAGCTTGTTAAAAATTAGGTTTTCTGGATAAGAGTGGAAACAGAATAAAAAAGAACCGATGAAGATAATCTGTAACAGATCCAGGCCTCCAAGCAACATGTAGAGGGAATTCAATACCAGCTAAAGACTATGGGGAATCCAAACAGAAAACAAAAGCCAGGTGCTTTCTTCTTCTTCTTTTTTTCTGTTCTTTTATGGGGATAAAGAACAATAGGCAGTTGTTTATAAAGTTATCTCATTGTTGTCCCCTTGAGTCTTCACTAACATGAAGTGCGTCAGCAGAAGTGTCAGTAATTTACATATAGGACTAATGACACAACTGTCTGACACTGTAAAAGTAGTAGCAGAAATGTCACTTTGGTTTCATGATTCCACCCTATTTGTCATATTGTCATACACTTCAACTGAATATCAGAAACAGAATTTATCTATAGGACAATGAAAAAGCAAGTCAGCTAGCACTATTATAAGAATGCTGTTGAAGAAACATACTTTGGATCCGGCAATATAACCCCCACATGAACCAAATGACTTTGTGAAAGTTCCCATCATAATATCCACGTCAGCCGTGTCAACTCCCAAGAGCTCACAGACTCCCCTTCCCGTTTTTCCAACAGCTCCAATGCTGTGAGCCTCATCCAAATAAACATATGCCTGCAATGAGAAAAATACATCACACAAAGATGAGAAAATTAAACCTAATAAAGTCTCGTAAGGCATAAGAAAAGAAAATTAGTCCCTCAAATAGAAGAGATCTTGGTATAAAATTGAGACAATTATTGTCATGCTAATGAAGAAGTAGAAGACTAGCTCTTAGAACAATTCTCAATGACACCTTGTATTTCTTGCATATGGCAACAATCTCTGGAAGCTGGCATAGCTCCCCTTCCATGCTGTATATGCCCTCCACTATAACAATTATCTTCTTCCACGGCCTGTGTGTTCTGGGTCGTCCCTCAGCAATATGCTCTCTCAAAACCTTCTCCAAGTGAGAAGGTGCTAAATAATTGAGGGCAAAGCAAAGCTTCAATAATAAATCAGATTACCTCATTGTATAAACATGGTATGGCTAAAAGGACAAAGCCCCAGTTGCAGAAATTTACTGTTATGTTGAAAAACACGAATAGTAGCTCCAGACCCTCGAGCACCATTTACAATAGAGTTGTGGTTGAGAGAATCACTGATAATCAAACCTCCCTGTAAATGACCAAATTAAAAGATAAATATAATCACAAATAAAACATGAAGAATAACTTTTAAAACTATTGTACCTTTCCAATCAAGACAGGAAGTATGGCTGAATTTGTTACATAACCCATGCCTGTGACGATAGCAGCTGGCTTGCCAACAAAATTAGCCACACATTCTTCCAAATCCGTATGGAGGCTTGTGGTACCTGAGAAGACAATTTTTTAGAAGTAGAGTTCCCTACTCAGGGAGACACAGCAGCAACTTTCACAAAATCATGCCTACCTCCATCAACACGGGCACTGCAAGTGCTTGCAGAAAACTTTTTCAAAGATTCAATGACACGAGGTGTACAATATTCATCCGATGCAGCGAAACCAAGGTAATTATATGAACCCAAGTTTAGGCACCTTGAAACTTTAGTGGTCCGCCTGCACAATGTGCAAGTGCATGGAATGTAAGAACAACTATAGAAACATCAACTGTTCCTATAATGTTGGTAATAATTTGGTAACAATATATAGATAACAGACAAGTAGCTCAACAGGACCAGCCACCAGAGAGCCAAAGTAACTTTACCTCCATAATTCTCTATTGTAGTATAAAAAAACAATGGGAGAAATTACAACACCGAGGAGAACAATTTACAGAATATTAAATAAAATCAATTGAACTGATTCATACTCACTTTAGTGTCTTGTTATTGTCATTGGACACACGCTCCACCACATCAAACCAAGCATCAGGAGGACTACATATTGGCCTTCCAAAGCAATCCTACAAGTAATGATGGTACAAGTAATGAACCAAAATCAATGCTTGCACAGCAATACAATCAACAGGTAAGCTTTTGGTCAACGAATTCGTTTTTTCTCTTGGATGCATGGATACCAAGAATTAAGGTTGCATAAGAAACAGAAGAATTCAAGATATAAAGCACAGAGCAATTCAAATAGATAGACAACCAATGAAAGTACACTGATGATAAAGTTTTCAACCTCTTGCTTTATGAAGTCCTCCTGTTTTCCTTATAAAGCCATCCTCTCTTTTACATATGGATACTACACCTAAACATCCTTCAGCTCTAAGGGAACTAAACTTCATGCTCTCCTTCAACAACTTCAGACAAAAGCACATACAATCCCATTTTCTACTGTTCCCTTTTCTTGATATATTCCTACAAATAGATGCTGATCTATTTGATTGCTGATATCTGACTGCATCCCAATAGACTTGTGCATCCTTTCTATTCTCTAAGGAGGCTAGATGACTGGACTTGTTTCCTCTTTGCTAGGTAAAATGTAGCTAAAGTTCCTCAACTCTTTTTAGCATAACCAAACTTTTTCCATGTAAAATTAATCGCTATAATGGCAGATATGTAATATAAAAATCTTACATATTGATCACTTGGATGAACAAAAGCTAACTCGAAAAAGTTTTTAATCAGTTCGTCACATAAGCAAAGTTGAAAAGCTTCAGATAGAACAAATACACAGGTTAACCAGCCATTAGTAGAGTATGTTGGGTCTCCCAAGTATTACCCTCCTTATTTCAAAAATTTCTTTAAAATATATGAATAAGTGGAAACACATAATAACAACAGAAAAGGAAACAAGCAAGCAAAGGCGTTCTAAAAATGTGCTACACATGCTCTCTTTTTTTATAATGATTTGAGTTGCAATGTTTTTCTTTTTCTTCATACATTTAGGAGGGGGAGGGGAACTGTTAATACAACCATAATTAACAGCTAACCCGAATTTCTGTTTCATTTCCTTCTCTAGATCGCATGATAATCACGAAACAGAATAATTTGCTCAATTAACAAAATAGTTAAGCATAATGCACAGAGAGTAGGCATAAAAATGTCGAAAAAGTTCTGGAATGAGGAGAAGTTACCTGAATGCGAAGATACAACCGGCGGATATAGAAATCTTCAAGTCCTAAGCAGATCGGAGCATATCCCTAACATTCAAGCAATAATAAACACATCAAAATTCAAGGTCATTCTCAGAATCAAGCATAACGAAGCGTAGTAATACCTGGAGATTGCTGGCATGCCACCAATCAAAGATCTTCCTGAAGAAATCACGGAATTGGCCGAAGGAGAAGAGCAGACCATAGCTGAAGTAGGTTGTCAAGGCGGTCAAGTATGGAATGGTGATCATTTTTGGATCGGATCTGAACAACCACAATCCGAGATCTCTGATTAGAGAGAGCTGGAACAAGGAGGGAGAGGATTGGGTTTTGACAAAGCCAATCCAATTCCCTCTTTCTTTTTTCTTTCTTTCTTTTTTTCTTTTCCTGTTGATTTTTCACACGAGGAAATCTTTGAAATTTATATTGACTCTCTTTTTTTTTTTTTCGACCAAGGACTGAGTATGCATAGGGTAAATACCGAACTGACGCAATAGCCTGCAAATTACATCGGCCGATTAACCACACTTGGCAAGTCATGTGTGACAGACTCAACCAAGAAGGTTTATGCAGGGGATCGAACTCGTGATCTTGCGGTCCCGCACTCTACTGCTACACCAATTTGGCTACCCTTGCGGGTTTTATATTGACTCTCTGGAAGTAGTACGTTTTGGTTTGATGATTGTACCCTTTTTATTGGTGAAGCGACGAAAGGGAAACCAAAAAAAGAAATTCAAAGCCCACCAATTTTGAATGCTTGTTTGAAATTTGTGGGTGGGTGGGTGGGTGGGTGGGTGGGGGGGGGGTCGCACAAATGTCCCCTATTTTGGGGCGGTCTTTAATTGTTTTAATTTATTATTTTTGGCGTGATATAATTAGAATTTCACTCGACATAATTAGTTTTTATCATCGGCATATGTATCATACACAGTCCACAAATTATGTCGGATTCGGCATAACTATCAACACTCAACATAATATGAAAAAAGACATAATTTCAAATTTCAGCAGACATAATTAGCGTTTAATTTAACATATGTATCATAACATCCACACAAACTATGCAGAATAATGCATAATATAATTTAAAAAATTACTATAAAACTATGTCGCATAACTTAATTCCTATATAATTTATGCCGCGCGAGAAAAAAAATTCTGTTTTCAAAAAAAATATTATAGAAATTATGTCTTGCGAAGTAGACCTGAATATTTTCATAAATAAATAGCAAAAGTAAAAATTAAAGACCACGTATATGAAGGGGGGAAATTAAAGACCAGTGCGTTTGAGGAAATCCATGCAAAAAAATGAATTTTGGGTGAATGAATGGCACAAGGACAAATGTTCCCTCGTGTTACAATATGAACTTTCCCATTTGCTCTCGCTTTTTCATTGTTTTTTTTTATTTCGTACCAAAGGGACTTGAATCGAGACCGCTTGATTAAAGATGAAATAGTATCATTCACAGTCATAACTTTTATTGATCCCTTTTCCATTGTTGTTGTTTATATCATGTTATGTTTTTCCCCCCTTCATATTCCCCTATTTTGGGGCGGTCTTTAATTATTTTAATTTATTATTTTTGGCGTGATATAATTAGAATTTCACTCGACATAATTAGTTTTTATCATCGGCATATGTATCATACACAGTCCACAAATTATGTCGGATTCGGCATAACTATCAACACTCAACATAATATGAAAAAAGACATAATTTCAAATTTCAGCAGACATAATTAGCGTTTAATTTAACATATGTATCATAACATCCACACAAACTATGCAGAATAATGCATAATATAATTTAAAAAATTACTATAAAACTATGCCGCATAACTTAATTCCTATATAATTTATGCCGCGCGAGAAAAAAAATTCTGTTTTCAAAAAAAATATTATAGAAATTATGTCTTGCAAAGTAGACCTGAATATTTTCATAAATAAATAGCAAAAATAAAAATTAAAGACCACGTATATGAAGGGGGGAAATTAAAGACCAGTGCGTTTGAGGAAATCCATGCAAAAAAATGAATTTTGGGTGAATGAATGGCACAAGGACAAATGTTCCCTCGTGTTACAATATGAACTTTCCCATTTGCTCTCGCTTTTTCATTGTTTTTTTTTATTTCGTACCAAAGGGACTTGAATCGAGACCTCTTGATTAAAGATGAAATAGTATCATTCACAGTCATAACTTTTATTGATCCCTTTTCCATTGTTGTTGTTTATATCATGTTATGTTTTTTCCCCCCTTCATATTCCCCTATTTTGGGGCGGTCTTTAATTATTTTAATTTATTATTTTTGGCGTGATATAATTAGAATTTCACTCGACATAATTAGTTTTTATCATCGGCATATGTATCATACACAATCCACAAATTATGTCGGATTCGGCATAACTATCAACACTCAACATAATATGAAAAAATACATAATTTCAAATTTCAGCAGACATAATTAGCGTTTAATTTAACATATGTATCATAACATCCACACAAACTATGCAGAATAATGCATAATATAATTTAAAAAATTACTATAAAACTATGCCGCATAACTTAATTCCTATATAATTTATGCCGCGCGAGAAAAAAAATTCTGTTTTCAAAAAAAACATTATAGAAATTATGTCTTGCGAAGTAGACCTGAATATTTTCATAAATAAATAGCAAAAATAAAAATTAAAGACCACGTATATGAATGGGGGAAATTAAAGACCAGTGCGTTTGAGGAAATCCATGCAAAAAAATGAATTTTGGGTGAATGAATGGCACAAGGACAAATGTTCCCTCGTGTTACAATATGAACTTCCCCATTTGCTCTCGCTTTTTCATTGTTTTTTTTTATTTCGTACCAAAGGGACTTGAATCGAGACCTCTTGATTAAAGATGAAATAGTATCATTCACAGTCATAACTTTTATTGATCCCTTTTTCATTGTTGTTGTTTATATCATGTTATGTTTTTTTCTCTTCCAATATTTTTTTTCCCATTTGAAGATACTATGAACTCAACTTCTTTGTTGTGAAAAAGTTTTTTTATGCTCAAGTTTTTATTTTCTTTTGTTTCGATCTTCTTAATATATGGCAAAGTGCATTGAGAGTTTAATTAAACAATATGGTTGATTTTGATATAATTGTTAATAGCACTCAATTGAAAAAAGAACATGTAAATAGAGATCAAAATGGCACTTACGTGTGAATTTTTTTTATTCATCTTAAATTATGCTTGTGATTGGTCTTGCTTTGCTTGTGATTGGTCTTGCTTTGCTTGTGTTTGGTCTTGAGTCGAGTGTCTCTCGAAAACAGGCGCTCTACCTACCAAGGTAGAGGTAAGGTTTGCGTACATTCTACCCTCCTCAGACATATGTTGTGAGATTTCACTGGGTATGTTGTTATTGTATTCATCTGAAATTATACACAGAGAGGCGGAATCCAACACTACTTCGTTTAATTTTTTATTAAAATTATATGTCAATATTGATTTAGAAACAGAACAAGAATCAAATAGAAAATAGCAATGCTTCCCAATCAAGACAATTCTGGGCTAATAATCAAATCGGCTCCTTTCCATCTCAGTAGTCGTAGGTTGATTCTCGGTACAGATGCTTTAACTTCAAGTCTATTTGGAACCCAAGCTCATCAAGGCTATTTAGCGAAATTCGACTTACAAAAATATGAAAATGAAAACAAAAACAATCATAACTCAAAAAAATATTTGAAATTATATGCTAAAAGAATATAGGTTCACTGATAGCCTTTCCCTCATTGCAGAATAGTTGATTAATGTGATATTCGGTAGGCCATATTTTAGTATATTAATTACCATAATTGTAGAATTCTTGTATAATTGTAATTATAGTATTAGTCTTGTATTAGAAAAAGCTATAAGACTTGTATTATGAAAAGCTAGATTTAATTTCCTTAATTAATTTTGTGTATCATGTGTATATATAGATCTTTTCATTAATGAAAATAATCAAAGGATTATATTCTTTCATAGTATCAGAAGTCTAAGGCACAAATACCTTCTCCCAAACACCTTCTGCATCCCTCTTCATTATCGGAAACCGAGAAGCAGGCCGACGACCAGTCTTTTTTTCTCCTAATTTTTTCTTCTGAATCCATCATTCTCCTCTTGTTCTTTCATCATGTCTACCTCAAAGAACATGTTTCATCCTTCCCTTACAATTTCCAACATCAAGAACTGTATCCATATCGTTCTTGAGATGGAAAACGTCCAATACGCGACGTGGGTGGAATTATTCAAAGTTCACGCACGCTTGCATCAAGTCCTTCATCACATCATTCTCGCGGATACAAGTAAGAAGAAGGTGCCTACCGCTGATGATGACCTTGCGTTATGGACGACTCTTGATGCTACCATACTCTAGTGGATATATTCCACTATCTCTACGGACCTTTTACAGATGATTATTGAACTTGACGCCACAACGATTGAAACTTGGAATAGGGTGAGTGATATATTTCAAGATAACAAAAATTCACGTGGCGTCACTCTTGAGCAGGAATTTTCCCATGTCAATATAGAGGATTTTCCAAATATCTCAGCCTATTGTAAGCGACTGAAGGAATTGGCAGATCAACTCAAGAACGTTGGTGCGCCCGTCACCAATGATCGTCTTGTTCTTCAGATGGTTGCAGGCCTGTCCGAGGCTTATAATGGCGTTGGGACGCTTCTTCGTCAGAGTAATCCTCTTCCACCGTTCTACCAGGCCCGTTCCATGCTCAGATTAGAAGAGGCCGGCTTGGCTAAGAAGGCGGCTACCAGAGCTAATTCCGTCATGATGGCCACGTTCGATGACTCTCACTCATTCTCAGATAATTCTACCAAAAACCGTAATAGTGGCGGTAAAAAGGGTCAAAATCAGGAAAAAAAAGTGGCAAGAACTGCGGCGGCGGTGGCGGGGGCCGTGGCGGTTGTCATGACCCAAACTGGAGGGTCATGACGGGCACCCATACCTGAACTGCGGAGTACCTCTAATCCTACATTTAACATCTATCCGTAATTATCCGCGGCCACAAGGACCGTCACTCAGTACCCTGCTGACATATGAAATAATATACTGGAAAAGACACCATGTAACATCTTTACCATGCTGCATTAAAACACACCCAAGACTAATACCTGAAGCATCACAATAAATAACGAACCCCTCGATTCCCTCTGGCAATAACAACACCGGAACATAAGTCAGTCTCGTTTTTAATTTTTCAAAACAACGCTCATAAACATCTGACCACTGAAATTTAACTTTATTCAGAGTCAATATAGTCAATGGAACTGATATGGAATAGAAACCCTTTATAAAATGCCTGTAATAGCTTGCCAGACCCAAGAAGCTCCGAATGTCTGAAGCAGAAGTAGGTCTGGGCCAATTATTAACGTTTTTTTTAAAATCAACCTGGACGCCTTCGCATGAAATCATATGGCCTAAGAATGCCACTGACTTAAGCCAAAATTCACACTTGGAAAACTTAGCATAAAGCTCACGGTCCTTAAGTGTCCGCAACACTATTCTGAGATGTTCTGCATGATCGGCCTCGCTATGGGAATATACTAAAATATCATAAATGAAGACAATAACGAAATGATCAAGATACGACTTAAAGACTCTGTTCATAAGGTCCATGAAAGTAGCTGGGGCATTTTTCAATCCGAACGACATGACACAAAATTCAAAATGACCATAACGAGTTCTGAAAGCGATTTTTGAAATATCAACTTCATTAACCTTAAGCTGATGGTACCCTGATCTGAGATCAATATTGGAATAACATTGAGCACCCTGAAGTTGATCGAATAAATCATCAATTCTGAGAAAATGATACTTGTTTTTAATAGTGACCTTATTCAACTACCGGTAGTGAATGCACATACACAAGGACCCATCTTTCTTTCGAACAAACAAGACTTGTGCACCCCATGGTGATACACTTGGTCTAATGAATCTCTTATCAATAAGATCTTTCAACTGGGATTTTATTTCTCTTAACTCTGCTGGAGCCATTCTGTATGGCGGAATAAATATTGACTTAGTGCCGGGAAGTGTATCGATTCCAAAGTCAATCTCCCTGTCAAAAGGAACTCTGGGAAGATCTTCTAAAACTCATTGACAACTGATACGGTCTGAAGAGTTAGGGTCTGGGTATCTGCATCCCTAACCTGAACTAGATGGTAAATATACCCATTGAATATCATCTTTTTGGCTTTGAGATAGGAAATGAATCTACCCATGGGTGCTACTGCATCAACCTTTCCATTCTATGACTGGTTCACCGAAAAATTTGAACTTTACAATTTTGGTTCTACAACCTACCGTGGAATAACATGAAGACGATCAATCCATACCCATGATTACATCAAAGTCTACCATTTCTAACTCCATCAAATCAGCTATGGTAATGTGGTAATAGACTTTAACTGGACAACCTCTATATACTCGCACAACTATAACTGACTCATCGACTGGAGTGGATACTTCAAAGAGTTCATGCAAGTTTTCTGGTTCTATCCCAAATTTCATAGCAACAAAATGGGTTACATATGATAGAGTGGATCCAAGGTACATAAGAGCATAAACGTCAAAAGTGAAAATGGTTAATATACCTGTGACCACATCTGCACGGGCCACTGTATCCTGACAACCTGATAATGCATACAAATGATTTGGACTGGACCGCATGTATTACCAGACTTAGCTGGACCACACCTTTATTGGGCTTGAGAATTACGAGAAATTGTAGAATTTGCGAATTGAACCATATTACCTCATCTACCCTGCCTCGCTGATAGGCAATCTCGCTGAAAGACACCTCGAATAATAAACGGTCCGTAAAATATTTTACGGTCAGTAAAATATGCCGTCAAATTCCATCTGCAGAATTGGACCTGGTTTTTTAACTTAAACTCCTTGTTTTGATTTCCTACACTCGTGGATCATGAACAAGGCTTAGTTTGAAGGTACGAGATGTTAAAGAGGGTCTTTCAGAAATAGCCTCTCTACCATGGTAGAGGTAAGGTCTGCATACACTCTACCTTCCCTAGATCCAATGTTGTGAGATTTCACTAGGTATGTTGATGTTATTGTTGTTTTTTATATGAATTTTACCCTATACAGATAGTCCCCACACTTTTCGATCATTACTCTTGCGTGCCCGAAAAGTGTATTTGAACTCTAGACCGAATGAACCTTACACTTCGGTGGGAAATTTGAAACATAATGATTACAAGATATGTCAAATATCACATCTATTCAATGCTTCTAAAATGGCGGCAACTGATCAATTTCTCTGATCGATGCGAAGTATAGCAATGATAGTGCACGTCTTTTTGTTTCCAAGTGTTATATTCTCATACCATTAATATGAGGCCAAATCTCTCCACAAAGGCAACTACAATCTTCCTCAAATTTACAATCTTCATAAACTTTCCTTCCTTCTCAAAATTTTCTTCCATATTGTCGTCCACTAAATCTTCTTCTTCTCGTTCTCCGAGCAATAATGAAGATCCTACAACCCGTCATCCTGGGAAAGAACACATTTCCCCAAAGAGTCAAGAAATTAACTTGCACTCCATTGTTGTAGAAATTCTTCTTTCTGGCTTCGATTTCTCAAGAGATCTTCTTGTTCAGGGAAATGTCAAACATGTTGAAGAAATTGAATCTATGATTACTGCCAAGATTCTCCCCGAAGTTGTGATAGATTGTAACTTTACCTCTGACACAATCATTAGAACAATTGATCCAGTCGATCGAGTACACCATCATGTTGAAGGGTTTTCCATGGATTACACATACCCTTTTACTATTGGTTTTAAGATTCCTATCCTAAAAATCATCAAAGACATTTGTCGACGATATAAAGTCTACTTGGGACAAGTTGCTCAACAAATTTGGAGATTAGTTTACTGTATATAGATGCTGGCAGATAGTGCCAACACCCCATTTACCATCGATCACCTTTTCCTTCTTTATTACCCTAGGATTTTTCGGGGTGGTATTATCCATTTGTAGGCCCGACGGATCATAGAGCGGGCATGATGTAACCTTTCACGCTAATTTTAATTTTAGTTTTGTTTTTTGAACGTTAGTGGGTCACTTTCGGGCCCGATTGGTATCTTTTGTAACCTAATTGATTTCAGTCCGAAAAATATAAATGAAATAATTCCTTTTTCGCAATTCTGTTTAAGGTCTCCATTCTATGCTTTTCATTCTTAGAAGCAAATCTTTATTTCTTCTGCAGATCTCTTTGTTGACTATTACTTTTTTGCTTCACAAATTGAAACTTTTCTTTAGAGCTTAGTTTACAATTGGTAAACACTAAACTTTGGGAGTCTTTAATAACTTTCCATCAAACTTGATTTCATTCCAAAAGATGTATTTTCATCTTAGATCAGGGCTTCTCATGACCTTTATATTTGGCTCTGAACTTGCCTTGGTTCCGACCAACTTAAAACTCTGGTACTTTTAGTATCCGGAGCCTTAACTTTTTTGTTAAGGTTTTAATAAGAGAGGGCCCTTATTTTTAATGGTGCTGTAGAAGAGGACGTCTCATGTTCATTATGGCATGGAATTTCAATATGTTTAAGATAACATATGTTTTTATGCTCGTGATGGCAAAGATTTATTAACCATAAAATGAAGATTTCATTGAATTCTTTAACTTACAATTGTGAAGACAAGTGCAAGAATAGTCCAGCTGGCATCTAATGTGGTCAGTCCGGTTACATATAGTTTGAAAATCTGGGCAGTCCCCAGCATCTAGGGAGTCTCTAATATCGGGTGCTTTTACTTGAAGCGTTGAAATTTCCTTCATTTCCTTCACTCACTCCTACACGGGTGTATATGACCCTTCAGTGTTTGGGAGTTCATGCTGTGAAGACCCGAACACTGGATAACTCTCATCGGTAATAAGATTATCAATATGCTTATTTATCAGTGTTGCCTCATTAAAAACCTTACAGGAAAAACTCGATTGGGAAAAAAACTGGACGAAGGAAAAAATAGTGCAACATATATTTACCTCACTATACATAGTACTTATTCAAATGGCTTACATTCCAATTACTAGGAAATTTGTTTCCTTATTGGTCTGTTAGCTGATAAGCTCATTTACCAGCAATACCGGTGACGGTTTATGGCCCTTCCCAATTTACGCTTAATTTCCCTATGTTGTGTTCTCGGGTACTTTGAGTTACCCTCTGGAGCACTAAGTCCTCGAGTTTGAAGTGTCGGTTATTTATGCACTGGTTGTAGTATCTCTCCATCCTCTGCTTTTGGGCTACTATCTAGACATAAGCAAGGTCTCGACATTCTTCCAGAAAATCCAGGTGCACAGACATTAATTCTGCATTTGACTTATCGTCTGCTCAGAGTTACCTCAAACTGGGAGTTCCAACTTCAACCGGAATCAAGGACATTGCATCACAGACTAAGAAAAAATGAGTTTCTTCGCTACTCGTTTTCCCCGTGGTTCTATATGCTCATAAAAATTTTGGCAGCATAGAAGGCCAATTTTCTTTTGCAGCTTCCAATTTCTTCTTCAAGTTCTGGATTATAATCTTGTTTGTTGACTCTGTTTGACCATTCGTACTTGAATCATAAGGATTGGAGATGATACGCTTGATGTTCAAATCGTCTAGGAACTTCGTGACTTTGGCCCCAAAACAATCCCGGTCGTTATCACAAGTTATCTCCTTTGGGATGCCAAAGTGATAGATGATATGCTGCCAAATGAAATTCATTACCTCCTTCTCCCGAAGCTTCATATAAGCTGAAGCTTCAACCCATTAAGAAAAATAGTCAGTCATAAATATAATTTGAGATACCAGTCCTGGTGCCGCTGGCAAAGGTATGACTTGTCCATCCCCTACTTCATAAACAGCCATGGAGATACAACCGGATGCAACTCCTCTCCCGATTAATGTAACAATTGTGCATGATGTTGACACTTGTCACATTTCTTCGCGAACATTTTCGTGTCTTTCTCAATCCGGGGCCAATATTAACCGGCCCTCATGAGCTTACTCATCAAGGATTCCGCTCCTTAATAGTTTCTGTATATGCCTTTATGGACTTCTCTCATCACATAATCTGCTTCATCAGGGCCTATGCACCGGGCTAAGGGACTATAGGAACACCTTCGATAAAGTTTTTCATCCACAACACAGTACCGGGCGGCTTTGGTCGTCAAAGCTCTAGATGCATTTGGATCCTCCGGGAGCTTTCCATTTATGAGATAGTCTAGGAATTCATTCCTCAAGTACTAAGTTAGGCTGGTTGAATTTACCTCATCCTAACCTATGAAATCCAGTGCCGAGTGAAATAGCTGAATAACCAATTCAATTTTAGAACCTTCGACTTCTGTGCTGGAGCTCAGGTTCACAAGTGCATTCGCCTATATGTTCTCCTCTCGAGGTATATGTACCACAGTCTATTCTTAGAACCGGGTCAACAGCTTCAAAACCCTTTCGAGGTATCTTGACATACGTTCCTCTTTGGCCTTGAACACCCCCATGGACTTGGTTCACTACCAACAACGAGTCACACTTGACCTCAATAATCTGGGAGCCTAAGCCTCGTGCTAGTTCCAAACCTACAATCAAAGCCTCATACTCGGTTTCATTATTTGTCAACAGAGTACTATGAATTGCTTGTCATAAAATTTCACCAATGGGAGTTTGCAACACAACTCCCAGACCAATCCCTTTTACATTGGAAACACCATATGTGTAGAGTGTCCAGACCCCGGGGGCAGTCCTCGAGACCAAGAAAGCCTTTTTTTCTACCTGCAGAGTTACTCCCGAACTGAAATCTGCCATAAAATCCATAAGGACTTGTGACTTTATCACAGTCTAGACTCTATATTTGATATCAAATTCACTTAATTATACCGCCTATTTATCCAGGCGCTCGGAAAGCTCAGGCTTATGTAACACATTCTTAAGTGGAAATGTGGTTACTACGACAATTGGGTGGCATTGAAAATATGGTTGAAGCTTTCGCGATGACATTACTAAAGAAAAAGCCAGTATTTCGAGCAATGGGTACCGGGTCTCGGCCCCTGACATTACTCTACTTATGTAATAGACAAGAAATTATGTACATTTTTCCTTCCATACCAGAACTACACTTACCGCTACCTCCGATACTGCCAGATAAATGAGTAATTGTTCTCCATCCTTCAGTTTTGACATGAGTAGAGGTCTGGATAGTTAAGCTTTCAGGTCCCGTAGGGCCTGCTGGCATCCGGGCATCTAAACAAAATCGTTATTCTTCATTAGAACTAAAAAGAACTTGTGAAATTTTTATGATGATCGGGAGATAAACCTGCTCAGAGCCTCCACTCACCCGGTCAACCATTGCATCACTTTCACATCTTCAAGTGTGTCCTGTATGTCTTTGATAGCCTTTACTTTATCAAGCTTTATCTTGATTCCTCTATGAGAAACCAAGAAACCCAAGAATTTTCTGAAACCCATCCCGAAAGCATATTTCTCGGGGTTAAGCTTCATGTTAAACTTCATCAATACCTCAAAGGTTTCCTGTAAATGGCTTAAATGGTCCTCTATTGCGGAGTTCGGCAATCAACCTCTTCTTCTACCGCACGGGAGGGAAACTGAGATCCAGGCCCAACTTATGAGTTATGACTTCTGGAGAGATACATGTCATATATTCATGCGACCATGTAAAGCAATCAATGTTAGCCATAAGATATTTAAAAATTAAATCCCTGAGCTCCGGGATTAATCTCGTGCCTAGGTATACCTTTTTGTCGGGAGTTTCCAGGTGTAGAGCAATTTGCTCACGTTCTTCTACAGTGGATTTTGTGGCATCCGACTCATTCGGTACTTGAAAGTATCCAGGCACATGGTATCGGTATGAAAACTCATTTTCTGGGCAGACTGATTCTACTTCTGTTGGCGGAACTTAATAAACATCTTCTGATGTGGGCTCTGCTTTATGTAATTGATATTTAGGATCTGCTACTGCCTCTTGTTCCTCTATGGTGTACATCTCCCTGCCAGTGGGATGTTCCAATCGAATTTGTTGAATCCCTTCCGGTGTAGGGAAATTTACCAATAGATACAATATCGACGGGATTGCCTTCATATCATGTATCCAAGCCCCCCCGAATATCGCATTATACCTCATGTCGCCGAACATCTCCTTGACAATTTTTTCGCATTCTCTGCGTTGTTTTCCACTTTGTTCGTCATATCCTTCATAAATTTCAAGACCTATTCCTATAACATATTTTCAGGGACTACTTCGGTTTCTGAAGCACCATTATTTCTCGATCTATCCTGATTATTTCTGATATCTCCGTTGGCATTTGGTGGAGGTGCCGGATCATCTATTGGAGTATTGCCAGCATTTCTGCGCCCTCAAATTTTGTATGGCTTCCTCAGGCATCTCATCATTTGGAACATCCTTCTGCCGAGTCTATCTGCCTCCGAAAGTAGCTTCATTTGCAGCCAACGAATCTCTTTGTGCCAGATCTTCCACCGGTAGGCCATCTGGACCGATGGGGGAAGTTGTTGGTGTTATCCCCAGTGTTGCGGTTGTCTCTGAATTCTTCTCTTCATGTCATTTATTTATCCTGAACAAGAAACAAGACTCAAAGAGAAAGTTCTATTAGTAGAAAAGAGGGATCACTTGTGACACCACAATTGTCCAGGCCCCATGGTAGGCGCCAAACTATTTACCCGAAAATGATACAGTTGAATTTGTATACGTGGTCAATGATACATGAATCTCAAGTGACTGATTTGACAAATAAGCTAGATAAAATATACTATAAATAGACAATAATAAGATAAAATGAAGAGATGATTAGCCCGAGTCTTGCGAAAGCTTCTGGGCAGAGTTATCGTAGCAAGTATGAAAGCACAATAACTGATAAATATTGAGAGAATGTGTTGTAATAGCTTGAATATGATGATTTACAATGGAACTATGTGTTCTATTTATACATGTGTCTTCTCGGGTACACACCCCAAGAAATATGCCCTCATTAATACAAGCGAATGAATATTGTAATAATTGAACGATCAGTATCTTAATAAGTGTCATTAATGCTGTGTTGGAAGACATATGATCAGTTCAGTAATGGTCATCCGTTGTACTTTCAAACGGCTTCCCCTGCCCTTTTATGTCATCGGTACCTCATACGCATACGATGCTCCCTGGCACCGCTCGTGACTTATCGATAGCGCCTCAGGCTGACCTGGACGTGATTCAGTATCACTCGACATATGTCACATCACAATTCATACAATTATCTTATACGAATTTTCCCCATACATCCAGGACATTTTCGACCATAATATAATTGCTTAATGTACTGAAGGGCATAAATTAAGATCAGTGATTTGAGGGGTAAAAATTAAAGACCACCCCAAAATAGGGCATTGCTGCGAATTGCCCGGTATAGTCTATGAAGGTTTTCGTTGGGTTCGTGTACGCAGTGGAATTTGAAAAATTTGTGTTTCAAACCCAACAAGCGATGAACTATAGGATGGTTATGTAGTAATATAAAATACGTCAATACATAACATGTATATAACCATAATACTTTGATAGAATACTAACGGTTTGGAAACTCCGGAGTATTTTACTAATTTCCGATGGTGCATACGCAATTGATCCTCGACAGCAAGTTCCAAGAACTCTGATGTATACTTTCTTCGAACAGCTAGGAAATTCGGCAGAGGCAGTTTTATTCTAGGTCTCTAATACTTAGAATAATATATGAATAATATGTCTAATAATGAATGATAAGGTGCTCTATATATAGGTGAAATTAGAGCAAAATTCAGATTTTGGGTTGGGCTCAAAGCCTGGCCCAAAACGAATTGCAACAAGCCAATCTGATTTGGCCTGCTGCCCAATTAGCATCGCGGCTCTGCCCATCGGGCGCCTCGGCATCTCACCCTTTTCACAAAATATTTTCAGCACATTTTAATTAAATCCAAAATCCAATCTTGACTTAATTAAATAATTTTCATCAAATAGAAATTATTCCATATTTATTATTAATTTAAATATCTCGATTCCAAATCGAATATTTAACACTTTCTCAATACACCCTTAGATCGAATAAACAATTAACATAGTGTTACCCTACATGTCTTCACATATCGATACTAATCATATTAGGGTCTACACGGAACTCATAGACGATGCCGTTAGACGAACTTAATATGTGAATTATATTTATACTAATCCAGTAAACTGAACCTCTTATGTATCTAAGTAAATTTGGTCTTTGTGAGCAAACACTTTGGTGTAAATACTCATAAAAGTTTATCATTCATCTTTACATTCAAAATACATCTATGAAATCGTCTGGGTCCTCGTAGACTTAGAGTAAATGCTTTGACATAAATACTCGTATCGCCGAAAAGGATCTTGCACTCTAACAATTATAATGGACGACACGTTTTAATTTAGACTTGTATTGAAAATTTGGGGAATATTTTAGTTTCGGGGATTTTAACCAAGATCAACAATTTGTGTCATATCCAATACGACATTTAATCATGCAATTTCTAAAACACACATTTAGTTAGGAACTATCAACCCAATAGGCGTGATATAAGATGGTTTGATCAGTTATTGGGCACCGCCTACCCATACAGTTATATCGGACATTATGATAATAATTAAATGTAATATTTGATCAACCAAGAATTACAAATAAGTTTTGCAATTGATTTAGAACCTACCAAGATGTGTTATTGAAGTTATCAGCCAAAACAAACGCGGAGATAGCATAGGCTTGGATCTTGGCCCATTATGACCTTAAATTAATATAGGTTCGTATTCTACCATGGAGTCGTAGAAGTATGTTAAAATAGTGGAAGCTAATTAAATAAAAGTCCATGTTGATTAGCCTAAATGAATGTTTATAATAGGAAATAAATTTGAGTTTAATTTCTTGTCTATCTAACTCTTCAGAATATCAAAATGTCGAGCCTATCATTGAAAATGTTGATGGAAATGAACAAACTTACTGGACCCAACTATCTAGACTGGCTAAGGAATCTGAGAATTGTTATAAGGCAAGAAAAAATAGAATATGTATTGGACAAAGTATTCCCCACAGTCCCTGCCGAGGATTCTGCAGAATATGCCACATTCGATAAGGTAGCCTACTAGAAGAACCTATACGACGCCACTTCAACACAGTGCATGATGTTTTCTTCCATGTCAGTGAATCTTCAGAGACAACACGAAAACATGGGCCCTAACGAAATGCTCGAACACTTGAAAAGTCTCTACGACTCTCAATCCCAAACTATGGAATATGAATTGCTGATAGAACTCTTCAAGCGTAAGATAAATGAAGGGGGCCAAGTGTCTCAGCATGTGTTGAAGATGATAGGGTTGATAGAAAGGCTGGCCTCGATTGGTATAAAGCTGTAGAAAAACGTCACTTCCACCCTCATCCTGAACTTTCTCCCTCATTCGTTCGAGAATTTTATTGTAAACTATAATATGAACGGAACGAAGGCGAGTCTGCCGGAGCTGCATAACATGCTCAAGACCTTTGAATCTTCAACTACCAAAGGCAAAGTTGTGCTCATGGTGAGCTCTAGTAGCTGGCCCAAGCCGAAAGGTAAGGAATGACAGAAGAAGGGCAAAATATTCGATGTGCCTTCCGCTACGAAGCCTAAAGGAGGTGTGAAGAAGAAGAAGGTGAATCCGGCTAAGGATATATGCCTCAATTGTAATAAGAATAGGAATTGGAAGAAGGACTGCACTGCACCAGGAGGAGGAAAAGCACCAGGTGCTTATACCTCTAGTGGACAAGGTATGTACGTTATTGAAATAAATATGTCTATAAATAACTCCCATTCCTTGGTATTGGATACCGCTTGTGGCTCACACATTTGTACCAATGTACATGGGCTAACTGACAGCAAGAAGGTTAGACCAAGAGAGATGGACCTACGCGTTGGAAATGGAGCACGAGTGGATGCTGAGCACGTAGGAACTTATAGATTAAATTTGTCTTCTGGCTATTGTCTAGTGTTAAATGATTGTTACTATGTACCCTCGTTAACGAGGAATATCATTTCTATCCCTGTTTTGGACATGGAGGGTTTTTCCTCATATATTTATAATGGCAGTCATGTACTGTCTTTTGATAATGTTATATATGAAACTGCTCCTCTTGTAGATGGATTATTTACACTAAACTGTAGTAGATAAATATTCAATGTACAAAATAAACGAGCTAAGATAAGTAATAGAAACTCTACCTACCTATGGCATTGTTGACTTGGTCATATCAACGAAACAAGGATAGCAAGGTTAAGGAAGCTTGACTACCTCTAACCATCTGACTTGGAGTCTTATGGTAACTGCAAATCCTGTTTGAAAGGTAAGATGACCAACAAGCCACTTTCTGGGAAGGGTGTGCGAGCCAAGAAGGTGCTTGAGTTGGTACATACTGATGTATGTGGACCATTCTTGACTTAAGCTAAGGGAGGTTTCCCTTACTTCATTACTTTTACTGACGACTTCACAAGGTATGGATATGTGTATCTTATGAAACACAAATCCGAGGCCTTCGAAAAGTTTAAGGAGTACAAGTCTGAAATAGAGAAACAACTCGCAATGAGTATCAAGACCCTTCGATATGATTGAGGAGGTGAATACTTGAGCAATGAGTTTCTAGATTACTTAAAGCTACATGGAGTCCAATTAGAATGGACACCTCCTGGAATACCACAGATGAATGATGTTGCCGAAAGGAGAAATTGAACCTTATTGGATATGGTTCGATCCATGATGAGCTTCTCAGCTCTACCGACATACCTTTGGGGACATGCTATACAAACCTCAATATATATTCTAAACAGGGTTCCTTTCAAGTCAGTAGAAAAGATACCATATGAGATATGGTGTGGCAAGAAGCCATCTCTTAAACATATGAGACTATGGGGGTGCCCTGCATATGTTAAAAAGATGCTCACTGACAAGTTGAAATCCAAAAGTGAGAAATGTTACTTTGTGGGGTATCCAAAGGAAACTAAGGGATACTACTTCTATTTTCTTGGAGAACATAAGGTCATTGTACTTATATATATTTTTGCCATTAATATTTAAGTGATTTAATGCATGTTTTTATAATATATGTATTACTCTAATCTACATTGAGCTCGACATAAAATAAGATAAAAACGGTAGCTAATTATTAATTATATGTTTATATTATTAGTCGTTCTGTTAATATCACGGAAGCATAATGTAGGGAAAGAAAGTAGTTGTAAATTTGGTGAAACTTTAAATGATCATAACTCTGCACTCGGATGTCCATTTTACTCGATTGTTTTTACGGGATCGGCCAAACTGCCACAAGGCGGTTTGGCGCAACCAATTTTTAGAAAAACGTCAGTTTTCTCAATCAATTTGTGTTTTCCCCCAAATCGATTTCTAATTTTTCTTTTTCTTTAGTAAACATTTCACGATACATAATAGATTTCAACGTCGAAATTTCATGATAGTGTAGGTGTGAATGTCAATTTCAGTTTTGGAAATTCAATTTTTTTTAAAAAAAATTCCTCGACCCGACCCGGCCGGCCCGCCAAATCCCGCCCTCTTCCGATGGGTCAGGGTCGACCCGTGACCTGTAGGGTCCCCGAAGGGTCAGGGCCAGGGTCGGATGTTTTTAAAAAAAATAGGGTCAGGGTCGGGCAAGTAGGAAAAAAAAAGCCACCCGATCCGAGCTTTGGACAGGTTTAAGTATCTTAGAGGAACTAAAGATTACTTCTTAGTTTATGGTGGGGAAGAAAAACTAGCTGCTACTGGGTACATTGATGCTAGCTTCCAGACGGATCTTGATGACTTCAAATCTCAGTCTGGGTACACATTCATTTTCAATGGTGGAGCAGTGAGCTAGAAAAGTTCTAAACAAGCTACAATCACGATTCGACAATGTGTCGAGTACATTCTTTGGTAAAGAAGCTGTCGCGATTTCTGAGTTCCTGAAGGAACTAAGGGTAGTTCTGAGTGCCAGTCGTCCAATAACTATTTATTGTAACAACACTGGTGCGATTGTACAGGCTAAGGAACCAAGATCAACAAACAGAAACAAACATGTACCAAGGAAGTACCACATACTCAGGGAGATGGTGGAGACTGAAGAAATTAGATTAGACTATGTTCCCACAGACGATAATCTAGCTGACTCATTCACTAAACCATTAAGCTTAGTTAAGCATAATGGTCATTTTTAGAATATGAGCATTAGATATGTTAAAGATTGGCTCTAGGCCAAGTGGGAGATTGAAAGTATATGTATGTCCTAGAGATAATCTACATTAGGACAAATGTACTTTATACACGTTCGTATTATTATTACTGAAGATTAATATTTTGGCATTTGCAATTATTGAATTATTAGTTGATTGTTTGTAATATTCTATAATATGCATCCCTAGAGGTTACATTGTTATGAATAGTGTGAGATATTAATATTATAACGTAACTCTTAAAATAGCCTCGACTAATGATCATCGAGAATGGGATATCGATGATATGTGATAAGTCGACATGTGGTCTGCATCACATCCTTAGAGGATGTAGCATGTCTCACCTGCTACGAGTAATGGCTACTCGTGATGGACACATGAATACTTTGGAAGTATTGGTATACCCTGTTGATATATTATTTGTTATACATGTCTAAAGTATGATCAACGTGTGGGAGATAGAAATCCTTAGAGTTAAGGTTAATACACACCTTGTCTACAGAGTAATATACTTTGATCATGTCCTAAGATCAAATGCCTTATAGGTTGAGATACGACTTGTATTGGGTACATTACGATGTGGATTAAAGGTGGTAGTTGAGCCAAGATTAGGATTTATTCCTCAAATGTATATTCGAGAGAACACTCAGCTTCTCAGTGATATTGGGTTGACTAAGTCGTTGCCAACGCAATAGATATATATAGAATATGGTCTTGTTGTCAACCAATATAGATGAGATATAATTATCAAACCATTTGGATAGACACTTAGCAAATCCCAAGCTTTATCGAGTGCGTCGAGAATGAAATGATTTTATCTTCCACACGCTGATCATACTTTAGACATGTATAACAAATAATATATCAGCAAGGTATACCAATACTTCCAAAGTATCCACGTGTCCTTCACGAGTAGCCATTACTCGTAGCAGGTGAGACATGCTACATCCTCTAAGGATGTGATGCAGATCACATGTCGACTTATCATATATCATCGATATCTCATTCTCGATAATCATTAGTCGAGGCTATTTTAAGAGTTACTTTATAATATTAATAACTCACAGTATTAATAACAACATAACCTCTAGGGATGCATATTATAGAATATTACAAACAATCAACTAATAATTCAATAATTGCAAATGCCAAAATATTAATCTCCATTAATAATAATACAAATATGTATAAAGTACATTTGTCCTAATGTAGATTGTCTCTAGGACATACATAATATACTTTCAGTCTAGTGGTTCAATTTCTACTATTAACATCCTTCTAAATTTTCTGTATTAATTTTTTAAGTTGATTACACAAGTCATCACCAAATTCCTAAAAGATTTTGGGAACCCATGCCCCTTGAGTGCTTCTTCTATAAAGTCCCAACTAACCATATCATATGCCTTCCTCAGGTCTATCTTCATAAGGCACCTTGATGTGGTTTTCCTGTTATAATGCCTCAGTAAATCATGGCATATTAAGACATTGTGTATAAGTGACCTTCCCTCCATAAAAGCAGCCTGATTTTCAGCAACAATAGGTTTGATTGTTTTCTTTAGTCTTTGGCAGATCATCTTTGATACACACTTATATAGCACATTACAACATGATATGGGTCTGAACTGTCGAGCACTTTGTGGTGCATCAACTTTAGGGATCAGAGAAATTATTGTGGTATTAAGTTGTTTCAACAGTTGTCCATTTTGGATGAACTCCAGTATTGCTTCACAAATGTTCTTGCCTATAACACACCAAGCTTTTTTTTATTTTATAAAATATCACTACCATATCCATCAGGGCCAAGACTCTTGTTACTGTCTATACTGAATATTGCCTTCTTTACATCTGGTACAATCTAGTCTTGAACTAACTCTAGTTGTTGGTTGATAGTATGTAGTCTCTGACTTTCCTTTTTGCCTAGCATCTCCTTTTAGAAATCTACCAAGATATGAGAAATTGCCTCTTAGTCTGAATGGATCACATCATCTTTGTCTTTCAGCTGAGTAATGGCCTGTGTGAGAAATTATGGTTGAAAAATATTACTCCCTCCAGATCAAGTGTCCATTTAGCCTTTATTTTTTAGTAAAAAAGAGTGTTCTTACCAAATCAAGAAATAATTAACCTTACTTTTCTAGATTTTCCCTTATTAAGTGTTAGATGACCAAATCCCAATACCTATTTAATTAGAGACATTTTAGTCAAATTATATGTTTTTGCCTAAGTTAGTATTTTCTTAAGGGGTGTGCAAATGGCTAAGTGGACACTCTTTTTTATCCGGAGGGAGTATTGAATTGTATAGCTACAACATTACATATGTTCCTATTTATAGGCACTATATCCCAATTCTTTTCCCTGTAGCATACAAGTCATATGTACCGAGCTTATTACAGATGTAACTAATACGAGGACCAGTGAAGGACTTGGTGAAAATATCTGCAAGCTGATCACTTGACTTCACAAATTTTATAACAATATCTTCGGAGAGTATCTTTTCTTTGACAAAGTGGCAGTCGATCTCAATGTGTTTAGTCTTCTCATAAAATATCGGATTTGATGCGATATGGAGGGCCACTTTGTTATCACACACAAGTTCCATCTGACCGATTTCTCTATATTTTAGTTCTCTGAGCAATTATTTAATCCAAACTAGCTCACAAGTTGCTACAACCATTGCTCGATATTCTGATTCTACACTAGATCGAGAAACCACACTCTGTTTCTTACTCTTCCAGGATACCAAATTACCTCCTACGAACACACAATATCTAGATGTAGAATGTCTATCAGAAGGTGATCCTGCCCAGCTGACTGTATATCCAAGATCTACTCATGGCCTCGATCCTCGAAGAGTAGTCCTTTGCCAGGAGCTGAGTTCATATATCGCACAATGCAGACAACTACATCCCAATAATTATCACAGAGATAATCTATAAACTAACTTACAACACTCACAGGAAAAGAGATTTCAAGTCTAGTCACTATGAGATAATTCAACTTGCCAACCAACCGCCTATATCTTCCAGGATCACTGAGTTGCTCCCCCTGTCCTGGAATGAGTTTAACATTTGGATCCATAGGAGTGTCAATGGGTCTATATCTCATCATTCATGTCTCCTTAAAAATGTCTAAGGCATACTTGCGTTGCAAAATAACAATACCTGACCTGGATTGGACAACCTTAATACCTAGAAAATACTTTAGTCTGCCGAAATATTTAGTTTGGAAATGCTGAAAGAGATGTTGCTTTAAATTAGTGATACTATCTTGATCATTGCTTATTATAACGATATCGTCAACATAAATCACTAAATAAATAGACAAATTTGGAGCAGAATGTCAATAAAACACAGAGTGATATGCTTCATTGCGAGTTAGGCCAAACTCCTGAATTACTGTACTGAATTTACCAACCTAGGCTCGAGGAGACTATTTCAGACCATAAAGGGACCGGCGCAATCGACACACCATGTTAGACCCCCCTGAGTAAGAAAACTTGGTGGTTGCATATAAACTTCCTCCTCAAGATCACCATGAAGAAGAGCATTCTTAATGTCCAACTGATAAAGAGGCCAATGGTGGACAACAACTATGGATAAAAATGACAGACAAATGCTATTTTATCCATGAGGGAGAAATTATCACTGTAATCAAGCCCAAATATTTATGTGTACCGCTTTGCAACAAGGTGAGCCTTAAGCCGATCAACTTAGCCGTCCGGACCTACTTTGACTGCATAAACCCAACGATAACCAACAATAGATTTACCTGAAGGAAGAGGAACAAGCTCCCAAGTACCACTCGTATGTAAAGCAGACATCTCGACAATCATAGCCTGTTGCCATCCTGGATGAGAAAGTGATTCACCTGTAGACTTAGGGACGGAGACATGACAATGATAATACAAAGGCATAATGCGATGAAGACAGACGATGATAACTTAAAAGGGTATAATTGGGGTTAATATTGCGAGTGGACGGTATACCTTTTCGAACTGCAATTGGTTGATTAGGAGGAGATAAGTATGTAATAGGGGCAGGGTTCGGTGCAAGACATGAATCATCTGAGCCTGATGTAGGACATGAACGACGATGATAAGTCAGAATTGGTGGAACTATGGGTAGTGACATAGAAGTAACTGTAAATTCTTCAAAAATAGGCATGGATAAAACTGGTGGCGCTGTGGATGGAGATGTAGAAGTAATAGTAGATTCCTCAAAAATCGGTATAGGTAATACCTCAGATATGTCAGAGTGATCAGAAGAAGATTTAAAGTAAGATCGAGATCCAAAGAATGTGACATCTGCTGACATAAGGTACCGATGAAGATCAGTTGAGTAGTAACGATACCCTTTTTGAACTCGAGAATAACCAAGAAAGATGCATTTCAGAGCATAAGAGGCTAATTTATCTTTCCCAAGGGTTTAATTATGAACAAAACATGTTCTCCCAAAGACACGAGGGGAAGAGAGTATAGAGGTGACTGAGGAAACACTATTGAATAAGGAATTTTATTCTGAATGGAAGATGAGAGCATCCGATTAATTAAATAGCAAGATGTAAGAACTGCATCGCCCCAAAAATGCAGAGAAAAATGAGATTGAATGAGAAGAGTGCGAGAAGTCACAATGAGGTGCCTATTCTTCCTCTCTGCTACCCCATTCTGTTGATGAGTGTATGAACAAGATGTCTGATGAATAATTCCTTAGTGAGTCATAAATTGTTGAAACTGAGAGTACAAATATTCTAAGGCATTATCACTACGAAATGTACGAATAGAGACACAAAATTGATTTTGTATTTCAGCACAAAAACTCTGGAATATAGAAAACAACTCAGAACGATCTTTCATTAAGAAAATCCAAGTACATCTTGAATAATCATTAATGAAACTTACAAAATAACGAAATCCTAACACTGAACTGACTCTACTAGGACCCCAAATATCAGAATGGATTAAGAAAAAAATACTCTCAACACTACCTGGAAAGGTAGTGCGAGTGTGTTCCCCAAGTTGACATGACTCACAATCTAATTTGGACAGACTAGATAAACTAGGCACCACCTTTTGTACCTTGAACAGACTCGGTGTCCTAATGATTTGTGGATTAAGTCTGGATGATCTGTAACCAGACCTGCTATAGAGGAATTTGGAATAGAGGTAAGTTAGTAGAGGCCTTGTGATTCATATCCTTTGCCAATTGTCTGTCTCGTACTGCAGTCTTGCATAATAAAAGAATCATTAAGAAATATTATGGCATAATTGAAGGCACGAGTCAAATGACCGATCGATGCAAGATTAAAAGGACAACTAGGGATATACATAACATAATTTAGAATGACGGAGGATATGAGATTAGCTTGTTCAACTCCCTTTGCTTTTGTTTGGATCCTATTGGCTATAGTAATAGCGGAAAGAGACAGTGAATAATCAATATTCAACAAAAGTGATTTATCACCAGAAATATGATCAGAAGCGCCAGAGTCTACAACCCCTGATCCAAGGGTATTAAATTGTGTGACTGAGGCTACTTGTGGAGATGCCTGCCTACGTGCTACGTACTGAAGGTACTTATTATATTCTTCTTCGGATAAATAAACTTGTTGATTACCTGTAGTGGCAGTCTAAGCAACATGAGCATTCTTGGGTGGTCGACCATGCATAGAATAGCATATTTCATGTGTGTGTCCAAACCTATTATAATAACTACACTTAGGTCGAGATCTGCATACCTCACGAGTGTGTCCAAGCCTATTATAATAACTACACTTTGTGGACTGGGATGCTCGAATTTATGATCTCATTGTTAAGGGTTTTGAAGTTTCGGTTACCGTGTTTTTGGAGCTAAAAATATCAAATCTGAAAGACATCTTGTGAAATCTGAAATTTGTAGCCTAAAATATGAAAAAGTAAATTGGCCAGAATCTGGAAAGTTTCGTAGTCGGATATAGAAAAAATGTCATATTGTCGTTAAAAGTAGATCTAGTCACTGGAGAGTGGTCGGAATCTGGAAAAAAATTATGTGGGTAGGGTCAGAATGATGGAACGACCCAACTGGAAAACAAATTATGCTGAAAAAGTTGTCAGAACTTGAAGAAAGTGGTATGGGTCAGCTCGGAATCTATTGCGTGATGTTTGCAGTAAAAGAATTCTAAAAAATGGCCTAAAACAACCTGGAATCGCCGGAATCCTAATTCTGGCGATCGGAATCTGGTAAAAAAAACTATTCACGCGGCACTGTTCACGCTGAATTTTTTTCTGATGATAATATTCTATTGCGGCTCTGATACCATGTGAGAAATTATGAGAAAATATTATTGAATCGTGTATCTACAACATTACATAGGTTCATATTTATAGGCACTATATCTCAATCCTTTTTCATGTAGGATACTATATTCAAATCCTATTCCTATTTATATTCTAACAGCCTGCTGCAGTTTTCTATGTTTTATTACAGAGAAAAAATAATTTGTATTGTCATCCCCTAGCCTTATCCATGTGACATTGCTTCTTTGTTGAAGGAAAACCTCTACTATGTATGAAGACTTTCTAAACTTCTGAAGTTGTCCTTCTCCTGCTTCTGTAAAGCTTGATCATTTTCACTTAGATGAAGTTGTTTCTGTACCTGTTCCAGTGCTTCCCTGTCCTGATTTGCTTCCTCTATAATTTTCATGGTTTGTTTCCTCCTAAGCTCTTTCAATCCTTGCTTTAACCTTTTAAACTTCCTCACCACCTGCTGCATCTTGTGGTCTTCAGTATGTTGTTGCCAAACTTGTTTTACCTTAGCTAAGAGTGGATGCATGGACCATGTGTTACAATACTTGAAAGATTTCTTCTTTCTCCCTCCTGTTTGTGGCATGGTGAGATGAACTGGGCAATGATCACTCACTCATTCAGGCAAGAAAGTGGCAGTATAAAGTGGCATCATATCCATCCATTCTCTATTCATGAAAAACCAATCAATCTTAGAATATACTTTGCTCCCTCATTGTTTGTCATTACAAGTATATCTGCTTCCATTTTGTGGCATTTAAATCAACTCACAATCCTCAACACGTGTGGAAGTCCAAAACTTCACCTAGTGTGACTGCATTACCCCCAATCCTGTCATCCAGTTTTAGGACTGAGTTAAAATCCCCTAAAATGATCCAAGGAAGTGTGCGCCCAGCCTGGAACAATCCCTATATATGATCACAATTCCTTCCTCTCTTCCTTTCCCATTGAAGACATACACTATTTTCATTTTGAATTCTCTCTGCCCTATAATATGATTAACTTTACAAGTGATTGCTTGTGCAGTAATGCTCTCAACAATCACCTGGAAGTAGTCATCCCTCCACACAACCAAAATTCTTCCATTATAATGCTTTTTGAGGTTAGTAACATACTTCCAACCTCTAAACAAGCTCTTAGTTTCCACTAGGCCTATTAAGCCATCACCTAGTTTATTGCTGTTAGAATATGAATAGGATTTCATATATAGTATCCTAAGATGCTGTTAGAATATGAATAGGATTTCATATATAGTATCCTACTAGGAAAATGATTGTAATGTAGAATAGGAATATAATTTCATATATAGTATCCTACTAGAAAAATGATTGTAATGGAGTGTCTGTAAATAGAGCTCAGTGTAATCATGTAGATATAATAATTCAATAATATATTTTCTCCCATAATTTATCACATGGTATCAGAGCTTCTATGATCTTACGATCCTGGTAGAGAATCAAAGAGCTTTCGCTGCCGGCACTAGAAAATGTGTGTCGCCCGTCTAGCCAAAGATAATGGTAGAGTGAACATCAACGTGAACAGTACTGCGTAAATAGTGCCGCGTGAACAATGTTTTTCCGGCGTGAACAATTATCAGGTTTCGATCGTCGGAACTAGGGTTCCGGTGATTCCAGGCTATTTTCGGCCATTCTTTTAAAAATTGTTTTTACTGTCAGCATCGCGCAGAGATTCCGAGCTGACCCATACCACTTTCTTTGAGGTTCGACAACTTTTCCGGCATAATTTCTCATCCTATAGGGTCGTGCCATCATTCCGATCCTACCCACAAAATATCATCACAGTACCGTGCCTCAATTCCGGTGACTGTTTTGCATCCCCTAGGGTCGTGCCATCATTCTGATCCTACCCACAAAATACCATCACAGTCCCGTGCCTCAATTTTGGTGACTGTTTTGCGTTCTTCTCTTCCAGAGTATTAGTAAGAAAGTATCCTGCAATATTCCAGCGAAAATTCGAAAAAACATCACCACCGCGCATAATATTTTCGGTGGCTACTAGCGTCACATCTCTATTCAGTGGTGTTGTGCAGAATCAACATCACCACAACATAGATCAAGTTCAAGCTAGTGAGAAACTAATTGTTGTGTAAATTTCCAACAAATTCCGGGAAAGCAAATCAGTCACCGTGCAATATTTTCGGTGACAACATAGCTTTCCGTGTACTTTCCGGTAATGTTGCGCAAATTCCAACACCACCAAGAGGTAGCTTAGTCCCTTCCTATCAAAACTCAGTCTGCGGCTCTGACAAATACCCGCTCACTCGCCACCACGTGCCGCTCGAAGTGCTAGCTCCGGCTAGTGCGTCAGTCCATGCGCCACGCATGCACCTTTTTCTGACCAGATCTCGGTGATTTTCTTATTGGGTTGTGTTCGCCAGATTTCATCCATCTTTCAAATCATATTTCGCCACGTCTCTCGGTTTTGATATGTTTAACTCTAAAAATATGAAAATTGGAAGTTCAAGTCCTATGATTACTTCAAAATCCTTAAGGAGGAGATCAGAAAATCGCACATCACAGACCATGAAAAATCGACGAGGAGGAGGTCTCCTTGGAAGATCTCGACCTAGGTGTAGTTATTGTAATAGGCTTGGACACATTCGTGAAGTATGCTATTTTCTCCATTATGACCTTGAGGAGGAAGTTTATATGGAGCAACCACCTGGTTTTGTTGCTCAGGGAGAGTCTAACCTGGTGTGTCGATTGCGCCGGTCACTTTATGATCTGAAACAGTCTTCCAGAGTCTGATTTAGAAAATTCAGCACAGTAATTCAGGAGTTTGGCATGACTCGTACTAAAGATCTCAGCAGACAAAAGTATTTTCTAGGTATTGAGGTTGCTTAATCCAGATCAGGTATACTCTCCGGTGATATTATTACAAAATTTATGAAGTCAAGTGATCAACCTGCAGATATTTTAACCAAGTCCCTCATTGATCCCCGTATTAATACATCTGTAACAAACACGGTACTTATGACTTGTATGCACCAGCTTGAGGGGGAGTGTTAGAATAAGAATATGATTTCATATATAGTATCCTACTAGGAAAATGATTGTAATGTAGAATAGGAATAAAATTTCATATATAGTATCCTACTACGAAAATGATTGTAATGGAGTGTCTATAAATAGAGCTCAATGTAATCATGTAGATACAACAATTCAATAATATATTTTCTCCCATAATTTCTCACAATTGCAAAGGATTTGAACCTCCTTTTGCTTATTAAGGCCATTTAGGCCCTTCACATTCCACCAAAGTAAACTATCCATTTCCAATATTGGAAATGGTAGGACCACACACTTTGCTTACCCCATCATCTGGTTCCTGTTTGCTAGTCCCTTCTTCCTCCAAGACCTGGAAAGAATTAGGACTCCTTACTTGAACTTGTTGCACTTGCTTTCTTGTCTTAGATGGTGTTATCCACC
The DNA here is from genome assembly GCA_029783415.1 of Anisodus acutangulus. Taxonomy (NCBI): domain Eukaryota; kingdom Viridiplantae; phylum Streptophyta; class Magnoliopsida; order Solanales; family Solanaceae; genus Anisodus; species Anisodus acutangulus. The sequence goes on along the minus strand of CM056506.1, from coordinate 23,281,388 downwards.
CTTCCTTCTCCTTCTGTTTCCCTCCAGCTTGATTCACTTGTGATTCTTTGGTATTACTGCTTTGTCTAGCAGTTCTGGTAGCCTTGACTGCTGACACTTCTTTGATGCTGATATTGGTTGTTGTAGTCTGCCCCATCATCTGAACTTGTGCTGTTACTTTGCTTGCATCTCCTTATCCTTCCTTTAATTGTGTTGCTATCTCAGTATTCTCAGTTACCACTTTGACATCTTTATTTCTAGGTTTCTGCTTCCTACATTCTTCATCTGAGTGTCCATACTTCTGGCGGTGCTTGCAGAATGTTGGTTTCCACCTTTTGTTCTATTAAATCCTCCCTTTCATTCACAAACCATATTTTCTCAGGCAATTGGGCCTCCATCTTCACTTCTATTAGCATCCTTGCAAAGTTCAAACCTATCTTCTTTTCTGTGCTTTTATCAACCATGATTGGTTTCCCTATCAAACTCCCAATTTTGCTAAGACCTTTGGGACTCCAACATTTAAACTCCAACCCTGGTAATTTCACCCAAATAGGCACAGTGTAGAGTTCATCCCTTGTAAACTCCATGTCATGATGCCATGCCTTCACTATGAAGGGTTTGCTATCAAAATGAAATATTCCTTCCTGCAGGACTGCATTCTTGCCTACTTCAGTATCAAATCGCACTAATACTATGGCATTCTTCAGCATCAAAATTTTATTGATCCCATGTTTAGCCCATAGTCGTTGGATGTATCCATTAAGTACCGTAAATGAGGGATGAGCCCCTAATACATAACACACAACTGCATTCTTCCAATATGCTATTTCTTCAGTGATATCATCCATTTTAATTTAACAAATCTTAGACTCACCTTGGGTTTTAGGGGGAAACATATTCCAGTTTGAAACCAGCATTTGCGATCTTACCGATGTCAAAATTGTCCCATACAGAGCTCCTCTACTGTCTTTTCTCCTCCGATTCGACTTCATCAGCCCTGGATAGCTTCCGACTGCTACTGCCCACTTCCTCAACAGTCGCAGAGCCCACTAACTGTGGCGTGGTCCCCGATTCCATTGCTTGCACTGATTTCACTGTTTCATTGGATTCGGGTTAATTCACCACTGGGGTCACTTCGATTGGAGTCATACTCTGTTCTGCCATTGTTCGTCCTTGATTTTGCTCCTTCAACTGTTACAATTGAGCTGATTCAATCGATTTCTGGACTCCCTGCCATAGTTGCGATTGGGGTTGAATTTCCGGAACCTGCATGTTTTGTTTTCTGACCTCCCTTCTTCCTTTGTTAAGCCGCTGCTTTCGTGGTGTTCCCCTGTGCCATTTGAGCCTTCAAGGTTGGTATGCGAGCTCTCTTGCCCATGGCTGGCGCACGGTAGCACTCATGCGCCGAGAGAGAAAGCGTGACCTAAACCTCTCTTGATGACCCACTCAACTTTTAGTATTGGGAAGGAAGGTGAATTTAGAGTGACAGTAATAAGATCATGTGAACGGGATCTGACACCTTTTTCACAATCATAGAGACTAAGGAGAACAATAATCTATTTCATAATGAATCTAATTTATGATTTTCTCTTGATACAAGCTTTTTTGTAAGGAAAATTAAATTTTTAATGCATTGTAATGGATTCCCAGCACCGTGGAAGTATTTGAACAAGAGCATACAGATGTATATGTCTCAGGAGATGAATGCACATTCACGTAAGTGTCACTTCAGAACGACTTAATCATCTATGTTGTGTATGCAACCTTTTCAGTTCTCCCTATGCTCTTGTCTGAAAACTTTGGTTCACTTTGAGTGGTAGTTTTCCAGTTTCCTCCTGCAGTCATTAAAATGCTGTTAAATTCCTCTTGCAGGTTGAGTATCTGAGGGATGGACACTTTTGAAAAAGATGAGATGCCGATGTTATCACCATCATATCCTCAGTCTGATGAAAATGATGCCTTTCAAAATCGACGTTCTACATACAGAACAAGGAGTGCATCCCTGTCAATGCCAATGAGCTCTATGGATTCATTTGAAAATGATAGTAGTGTTGTAGGCTATACTGGTGAGAAGTGAGAGGCGAACTTCGTTGGTTCATATGAGTGGGTCATTATATATTGGTCGCGAGCCTGAGAATAGCTTTAGGCCCACTCCCGCTGCAGTAGTGCATAAACCAACTCTGCCTACAACAGAAAAATATCCTTCAAAATGAGCAGTGCAGAACGGAATGGCTGGCGTAATAATGACTACACTGGAAAAAACGAACATCTATCGAAGTCTGGACAACTGGGCATGTGCAGTGATCTGTACTGCACAACATGTCCAACCTATTACCATTTGAAAGCACGGCAAAGAAATTTGAAATCTTCAGATATATTTGATCACAAGGTATTGAACTTTGCTCAAGTTAAATGTACGTCTTCCTAGCTATGTGCTATGATGCAATTTATCAGAGTCCAAATTCTAGCTTTATCTACCATGAACACTGTTTTCAAACGATGCATTTTGTTTGTCATCGGCTCATCTCACATAGCCAGAATTTCAGCTTTGACCACGTAGGGAGTTTCTACTTTTTTTATGGGCTCTCATTCTTTGGTAAACTACTGTGCATGGCCAATCAACTTCCCCTATTTATGCTGTATGCATTCAAGTTGATGATATACTGATGAATCCATAATGCTCAGACTTTGGTGTTATCTTCAATTATGGTTTTGGAATTATGAGAGCTTTGTGGTTTCCATTTTCAGTATCCATTATTAGAGTGACCTTGTCCGTGTCACATTGTAATTCCCTGTCTTTTTTTGGTAGGGTCCATTTTGGGGATGAAACATACAAATAGAAATTTCTGCGCCAATTGTTCTTCAAAAGCTCTACTCTTTAATTTTTACTTCTCATATCTGTGGTCTTTAATTTTTGGCTCTGTTGCTCATTTAATGAAAATATTCAGACCTGCTTCACTCGACATACGTTCTATAACATTTTTTATCTTTGGAAACTGAATTTTTGTCTCGCTCGGCACAAGTTTTGTAGGAATTAAGTTCGGCATAAGTTGTGTAGTATTTTTCAGATTATGTTGAGTGTTGAAAGTTTTGCCTTGTCCGACATAACTTGTGGATATTATGATACATATTCTGAGCTAAAGATAAAATTTTGCCGAGCGAAATCTAAGCGTATGTCGTTTTTTCATATTATGTTGAGTGTTGAAAGCTGTGTCCGACATAACTTGTGTGGATGTTGTGAAATATATGTCGAGCTAAAGGTAAAACTTGGCCGAGCAAAATCTAAAGATATGTCGCATCAAAAGTGTTGAAGGGAAAAAATTAAAGATCACCACGAAATAGGGTTATTTGTGCAAATGATCCTACATAAATAGCTACTTTTTACCTTTGTAACTAAAAAATAGTCATTATCCTCCTAGAGTTCAGAAATTCATAAGAGAAGTTACTGGATAATATTATAGAGTTTCACTTGAAAAATTTAAAACTCCAAAACAGTATCTATTTGTTAAAGACAGAGCCAAAGAGTGGCCATGGAGCGCTATTTGTATCCATTTTAGTGAATGAGTTGGACTTTTACATAAGCCCATAACCCGTAAGAAGAATGATTATAAAAAACGAAGAAAAAGAATTGAACAAATTATTCATATTGCTGCTCAAATACCTCTCTCCACGGCTCCACCTAGTAAAAGAAGGAACTTTATTAGAGGTGGATTCACAATTATAATTTTAAGTCATCAATGTCGAATAAAACTGCAATAGATATATTCTTTTGTGAAAAAAATGTTCAAAGAGCACTATTACAGAAACTCTAAACCCTCCAAGTGAAATGGATGTAGAGGAATTCATCTGAAACCAGTAATTTCAATGTGCGTGTAAATTTATGTGTGAAAATTCACAAAAATTGCACCAATAGAAAATGAGTTCAATACTAAAAACTTTAAGATTGAACCCGTAAAACTTAAATCCTGGATCTGCCGTTGCCTCCAACAATTATTAAATCTTAAATTGTAAACTAACATAAGATAGTATAAGAATTAAAGTGTCACATGCCTTATTCCTGCTATTTTAGGATTGATAGAAACGTGTATATCACGGACAAACCAATAAATTGTGTATATTTAGGACACTTACCATATTTTGTAGAATTTTTGTACAAATGTAATTAGGATATTAGTATTATAGTAGAAATATGATTTTTCATATTTAGAGATGGTATATTGTATATATAGACCTCTTCATTAATGAAAATAATCAAGGGATTATTTTCTTTCATTGTATCAGAAGTCAAGGGAAAAAATTTCTTCTCCTAATTTCACCTTCCGCCGGCCCTACACTTGGATTCCGACGTCGGTTTCCGGCCAACAATACCAATCCCTTCCAATTTTTCTTCCGAATTCCTAATTCTCATCTTGTTATTTCGTCATGTCTACCACAAAGAACACGTTTCATCCTGCCCTTACAGTCTCCAACATCAAGAACCACGTCCCTATCGTTCTTCAGATGGAAAACGTCCAATACGCGACGTGGGTGAAATTATTTAAAGTTCACGCACGCTCGCATCAAGTCCTTCATCACATCATCCCCGGGTAACAGGCAGGGAGAAGGTGCCTACCGCCGAGGATGACCCTGTGTTATTGACAACTTTTGATGCTACAGTTCTCCAATGGATTTATTCCACTATCTCTACAGATCTCTTGCAGACGATTATTTAATCCGACGCCACGACGATGGAAACTTGGAATAGGGTGCGTGATATATTCCAAGATAACAAAAATTCACGTGCCGTCACTCTTGAGCAAGAATTTTCCCATGTTCACATGGAGGATTTTTCGAATGTCTCAGCCTATTGTAAAATGTTGAAGGAATTGGTGGAACAACTTAAGAACGTTGGTGCGCTCGTCACAAATGATCGTCTTGTTCTTCAGATGGTTGCAGGCCTCTCCGAGGCTTATAATGGCGTTGGGACGCTTCTTCGTCCAAATAATCCTCTTCCATCGTTCTACCAGGCCCGTTACATGCTCATATTAGAAGAGGCCATCTTGATGACCCTCGTTCGTTTTCGGATATTTCTATCCAAAATCATAACAACGGTGGCGGCAAAAAGGGTCAAAATCATAAAAATAGTGACAAGAACCGCAGCGGGGATGGTCGGAGCAGTGGCGGACATGGTGGTAGTGGACCGACTGGGCCGCAGCCTTGGGCCAACTGGCTGTGGGGCTGGGCCAGTGGCCCAACAGGTCGTGGGGCTGGGCCAGTGGCCAGTGGCCCAACATGCCCTTCCCGGTTTATCCAGCAAATTGGGCCAATTCCTAGAATTCTCAAGCCAAACAGTCTGATGGGCCGTGGCAGCACGCTGGCCTGCTTGGGCCTCGGCCTCAGCAGGCCTTCGTTGCTGCGAGCCCAGCAGCCATCTTGACACCCACAAATATCGAGGCCACGATGCATACACTTGGATTAAATCTCCCGGACACAAATTGGTATATAGACACCAGTGTCACTTCTCACATGACAGCTGCACCAGGTAATCTCTCATCTTATTTCAATTTGAGCAATAATCGTGGTATAATTGTTGGTAATGGTCATTCAGTTCCAATTTGTGGTTATGGTCACAAATTTGTCTCCTCTACATCCACATCTAGTCTTGAAAAATGTCTTTTATGCCCCTCACTTAATTAAAAAATTGGTGTCTATAAAAAAATCCACATCTGATAATTGAGTTTCTGTTAATTTTGACCCTTTTGGATTTTATGTGAAGGATTTCATGACGGGGATACCTCTAATGAGTTCTAATAGTGGGGGAGAGCTTTATCCAATCATCACCACCACCATTTCCACGAGTCAAGCCACACCATCAACGTTTGCCGCTCTTGCTCCTTCCTTTTGGCATGCATGTTTAGGTCATCCGGGTTCCTCTATTATTTTCTCTTCAAAATAATAATTTTATTGATTGTAAGAGTACGCATAGTATTCATATTTGTCATTCTTATCAATTAGCGAAACATGTTAGATTACCTTTTGTAGCCTCTACTTCTAGTACGTTGATGCCTTTTGACATTATTCATAGTGATTTATGGACTTCTCCCGTTTTAAGTTCTTTGGGCCATCGTTATTATGTGTTATTCTTGGATGATTATTCTAATTTTTTGTGGACCTTTCCTTTGTCTAAGAAGTCTCAAGTTTTTTCAACTTTCTTAAAGTTTAGAGCATTCATCCGTACCCAATTTGAACGGGAAATTAAAAACATTCAATGTGATAATGGAAGGGAATATGATAATGGCCCATTTCAAGAATTTTGTGACACTAATGACATATCTTTTCGGTTCTCTTGTCCTCATACGTCTTCACAAAATGGGAAGGCCCGAAAAAAAAATTCGTACCATTAATAATAATGTCCGCACCTTGCTAGCCCATGCTTCATTACCTCATTCTTTTTGGCATCATGCATTACAAATGACTACCTACCTCCTTAACATACTCCATAACAAAGGTTTAGCATATCAATCCCCACTAAAAATTCTTTATCATAAAGATCCCTCGTATTCTCATCTTAGAGTGTTTGGGTATTTATGCTATCCGCTTTTTCCGTCCACTACAATTAACAAACTTCAAGCCCGTTTTACCGCTTGTGTTTTTTTTGGGTTATCCGTCGAATCACCGTGGTTACAAATTTTTTGATTTATCCACTAATAAAATCATAATTAGTCGTCACACCATTATTAATGAAACCCAATTTTCGTTTGCTAAATTGTCTAATTCTGTGTCTTGTTCTTATAATTTTTTGGATAATGGACTCTCACCGTATATTCTCCAACAGTAGGGCCAACCTGCCCGTGATCCAATTCTACCAGCAGACCCACTGCCTGATGGCCTACATGGTCCCGGTACGGTTCTAGAACCCGATCCAGTCTCAGGTTCCCTGCGTCTAGTTATTGGGCCAGCAGGCCCACTGCCTGTTGGCCAGTCCACTGCCGACCCGACACATGTCCCAAACCTGTCCAATTCTATGTCGAGTCAAGGGCCCGTTACTCGTAGCCAACAGGGTATTTTTAAACCAAAACAACATTTTAATCTTAATTCTAATGTCATCAAATTACCACTACCACGTAACCAAGTGTCTGCCCTTCATGACTCGAATTGAAAAATGGTCATGGTTGATGAATATAATGCTCTTATTGATAATAAGACGTGGGATTTGGTGCCCGTCCGTCTTGTGTTAATATTATTCGATCTATGTGAATTTTTACTAATAAAGAAAATTCGGACGGTTTCTTAGAGAGGCATAAGGCTCGTCTTGTAGGTGATGGCAAAACACAACAGGTTGACGTAGATTGCGGAGAGATATTTAGTCCGGTGGTGAAATCGGTAACTATTCGCATTGTGCTTAGTCTGGCTCTCTCGAAAGCATGGCCCATTCATCAGTTGGATGTAAAAAATATTTTCTTATACGATGATCTTATGGAGACAATATACATGCATCAATCCTTGGGTTTTAAGGACCCCAATTATCCTCACCATGGTTGTTTGGTGAAGAAGTCCTTATATGGGCTTATACAAGCCCCACGGGCTTGGTATAACAGGTTTGCAAATTATATGTCTACTATTGGATTTTCTCACAACAAGTCTGATCATTCTCTGTTCATCTATCATCGTAGTACTTCTCTAGCATACATTTTGTTATATGTGGATGATATTATTTTGACTGCCTCCTTTGATAATTTACGCGAGTCTATCATGACCCTTCTCAGTCAGAATTTGCTATGAAATACATAGGGCCCTTGAGTTATTTTTTGGGAATAGCTGTCACTCGTCATGCAAGTGGTCTATTTTTATCACAGAGAAAATATGCGGCTGAGATTATTGAGAGAGCTGACATGTCATCTTGTAAGTCCTCTGCTACTCCAGATGATACCAAATCGAAGTTGAGTGCTACATCTAGCACACCATATGAGGATCCCACCCACTATCATAGTCTTGCAAGGGCTTTCCAGTATCTTACATTCACGAGATCAAATATTACTTATGCAGTTCATCAGGTGTGTTTATTTATGCATGATCGCGGATGGAGCACATGTATACGCTCAAACGCATTATACGATACATATAGGGCACACTTATGGGTTGCATTTATATCCATCATCCGTCTCTACTCTCTTGTCGTATACAAATGCTGATTGGGGTGAATGTCTAAATACCAGACGTTCAACTTCTGGTTATTGTATATTTCTTAGCGATAACTTGGTCTCTTTGTCGACAAAATGTCAGACTACTTTATAGCGATCCAGTGTAGAGGCCGAGTATCGAGGAGTAGCCAATGTGGTGTCTGAGTCATGTTGGCTGCGTAATATTTTATTAGAGCTTCACTTTTCTATTCAGAAAGCTACCTTGGTCTACTGTGATAATGTTAGTGCCGTCTATCTATCTGAGAATCCTGTCCAACATCAGCGCACTAAACATATCGAGATGGATATTCACTTTGTTCACGAAATGGTAGCTCGTGGACAAGTACGTTCTGGACCGGATCCTACCAGATCCAGATCCAGATTCATTTTTCATACCTGGATCTATATCCGGATCCAGATCCATCGGGTCCATAAAAATCAGATCCAAATCCGGATCCATCGGATCCACGGATCGGATCTGGATCTACATGTAAATTTTTTTGGCTTGAATAATATTCCCACATGTTGAAACTTTTATGACAAAATGAAACACAATCTGATTGAAAAAAATGATTGAGTTCATTCAATCAACCTACACAAACATGACACCATTTTTCCAAAATACTGAACAAAGTTTTAGCATCACAAGAAAATAAAGACGATTGACTTCATTAGTGATGCTGAACATGTTGCAACTTTGAGCTAATTTTTGGAGGCTGCAGTGATGCTCCACTTGTAGTTCTACTGATTGACTTCATTAAACAACATAAAACAATGTCAGTCATATATCAAAAGTCCAGTTTCTTTTTGTTGATCAAACAAATAAGAGAAAGATACTTAAAGCTTACGGCTAGCAGATTCAAGAAATGAAAATTTAAAGAAGAGTGAATTTTTTTTCTTTTTATAGAAATGAAAATATGAGAAACTACAGAGAGCATATAGGTAAAAGAAATGAAACTTCAAAGATAAATTACATGGCTATGTGACTTGTGTCTTATCCTGGTTCAACTCTTTACCCAATACATAAATTATGAAAAAAATTAAGAAAATACTTATAAATTACATTCTAGGTTATGCATATATTTAATAAAAATTGGATCCACGGATCGGATCTGGACCGGATACGGATCTCAAATACAAGATCCAGATCCGATCCGTTAGAAATGGATCCGGGTCCGATCCGGATCCGTTGAGTCCAAATTTTGAAAATCCATATCCTATAAAATGGATATGGATCCACCGATCCGGACCGGGTCCAAGATCCATTGCCATCTCTACTTCTATGTCCCTTCAAGGTACCAAATTGCTGACATCTTTACTAAGGTCTTCCCTTGGTTCTGTTTGAATATTTTAGGGACAATCTTAGCGTACGACAACCGCCCACTATGATTGCGGGGGTGTGATAGAAACCGTGTATATCACGGACAAACCAACGAATTGTGTATATTTAGATTACTTACATATTTTGTAGAATTCTTGTACAAATATAATTAGGATATTAGTATTATAGTAGGAATATAATTTTCCATATTTAGAGATTGTATATATAGACCTCCCCATTAATAAAAATAATCAAGAGTTTATTCACTTTCAAGGATAATCATCTAAATGGCAGATAGTATTGTTCATTCTAAAAAAAAAGTTGAAGAAATGCAAGTGTAGTTTGGCACATGAATGCAAGCCCATAAACGTACCTATATTGGCATAAAATAACTTATTGATCTAATAAAAGATATGGGCACGGATGAGTTTCGCTTGCTATATATGTTTTGTTTTGTTTTAGGATTATTGTCAATCAATTGTATTGAAGTTAAGACGCTAATTATAGTAAAACCTTTATAAATAAATATTTTTGGGACCTGGAAAATTATTATTTTATACGGGGATATTAATTTATAGAATAATTTTTATTTTGTATATTATATTTCTCAAATTAAACAATTAACTTTTTTCGGTAACTAAGAAAAGAAAATAAATAAACAATTAATTAATGATGGTGCATTTTGTCTTCTAATTGTTCGTTGGTTTGATGATAGAATGACAGGTAGAAAAGTGCTCCTTATAGTAGATAATTGCCCAGCCCATCCCAAGGTTATTGAAGACTTGAGAAATGTTGAATTGTTCTTTTTGCCTCCAAATACAAAATAAAAAATTCAACCATGTGATGCTGGAATTATTCGAACACTTAAGATTTATTATCGGCGTCTTTTTTATTCTAGCATCTTGGAAGGCTATGAGATGAGAGCAATAAATCCTGAAAAAATTAATGTCCTGAATGCTATCAATTTTATTAATACTGCTTGGAATATTGATGTGAAGGCCACAACTGTCGCAAATTATTTTCGACATTGCAAAATTCGATCCGAGGAAGGTGTGCTTCTAGAAGAAGAAACTGGTGATGTTGAAGGCATTCAAAGATTAGAGGAAGCTATTTCTAATCTACATTATAGAAATGCAATGAATGTAGAGCAGATTCTGAATTATTCTAGTAAAAATGAAGCTTTAATGGAATCGCCTACGGACGAAGAAATTATTCAAGGAGTAATGGGTATGGAAGATGATGACAATCAAGATCCAGATGATAGTAACGCTATACCACATGTTTCTCCAAAAGAAGCTTTTCTTGCCATAGAGACTTTGAAAAATTACTTGCTTCAAAATGAGAAGAATGTGCGGAATGTAGTTTATGCCCTCCAAAAAGTTAAAGATGAAATTGAGTTCAGTTCGCATGAAAAGAAGAACCAATTGACTATAGATACATATTTTAGGAAAGCATAAAATTTGAAATAAAAATTGTTTGGAAAGTGCTTTATTTTATGAATTATATATGTATTTTTCATACGTATTTAATGAATTATTATTTTATATTTTCAGTGGGCCTCAAGGAATTTTTTTAAAATTATTATCTTATGCATTTATCGAGATTATTATTTTATCCCATTGGCCCAAGTCGGGACCGAAAAAAATTATTATTTAATCGAGGTTATTAATTTATCGAGGTTTTACTGTAGTTTGTTTTACGTATGTGATACACTTATACACACATGTTTTTTAATATCATTAAAAAAAATAGCATCAATCTTTACCAATTTAATTATCAAGATGCCGGTTTAATTAATACCAAACAATCAACCTACGCACAGGGGCAAAGGTAGCTACAGTATTAGATATCGGGTTCAGGCGAACCTAATAGTTTTAGTATTAGATACGGATTCAAATGAGTTCACTAACTTTTGCTTAAATTCTGTATTTGTTTCAGAAAAATCACTAAATATTTTCAAACATTTAATTGCATACTCAATAACGTAACAAAAATGAATTATGAATTATTCAGTGCCACGTTCAAATCTCATAAACTTCAAAATTTCTTTCCGTTTATTTATACGCATGTACATGTACATATCTGTTTTGGGGTTGTGTGGCGAGGGTAGGGAGAGGCAAGTGAATGGAAATAAAGAAGTAGAAATAACATAGATATAAATTGGGAAGTAGTAGTAATAACTACTAGGAGGTTGGAGACGTATGATGTCAGAGGGGAAGTTGCTACAACGAAGATTATTTCATGAGTATATTTCATTTCCAAGAATACAATATATACAATTTTAACAATCTATAAGAATATATTAATTAATGTAATTGATCTAATTAATTTTAATTGATGATACTAATTTATAATTACAATATTCTTGATTGATTTTGACCCATAATTGTCTTAACAGTCCCCCGCAGTCTTAGCGGGAGGTTCTCATATGCTGAGATTGTTCCTGAAATCATCAAATAGTATGCGCGAAAGACCTTTGGTGAAAATGTCGCCAATCTGATGACGAGACGACACATGGAGAACACAAACTTGTCCACGTGCAACCTTTTCTCGGACAAATAATATATCCATTTCTATGTGTTTTGTGTGTTGATGCTGGACATGATTATCGGATAAGTATATCGCACTCACATTATCACAATAAACCACAGTTGTCTTTTCAATGGGACAATGGATTTCCAAAAGGAGATTACGGATCCAACATGATTCAGCAACCATATTGGCTACCGCTCGGTATTCTGCTTCTGCGCTCGACCAAGACATTGTTGGTTGTCATTTGGATGACCATGAGATAAGGTTATCTGCCAAAAACACACAATAACTAGAGGTGGAACGGCGTGTGTCCGGGCAGCCACCCCCAATCCGCATCTGTATAAGATGAGAGACTTGAAATGGAGGACTTATACAGATGCAGGCCAAAATGAAGAGTACCATTGATGTACCTTAGAATCCTCTTGAGAACCCCCATATGTTCTTCTTTCGGATCAAGCATATGTAAACACACTTGTTGAACCGCATAAGAGATATCAGGTCTCATGAAAGTGAGGTATTGCAAGGCTCCAGCAAGGCTACGGTAGTGTGTTGGATCACTGTATGAAGCCCCTGTAGCATTGCTTAATTTGGCATTCGTATCAATAAGTGTGTGTGACGGTTTGCAAGAGGACATATCAGTTTTTAATGATCTCCTCGACGTATTTCTTTGGACTGAGAAACATATCACCTGCATATTGGGTTACAACAATTCCCCAAAAATAATTTAATGGACCCAAATCCTTCATCGCAAACTCTGTTGCAAGGAGTGAAATAATAGACTGGCGAAGTGATGTAGATAAGGTCGTGAGAATGATGTCATCCACATATAAAAAGATATAAGCTATGTTGATGTCCTTCTTGTAAATGAACAAGGATTGATCAGACTTGCTGTGTGAGAAACCCAATGTGGATACAAACCCTGCAAACCTGTTATACCATGCCCGTGGAGCATGTTTCAAACCATATATGAATTTTTTCAGCAGACAAACATAATCCGGATGGATAGAGTCTCGGAAATCCAATGGCTGGTGCATATAGACTGTCTCCTACAAGTTGCCATGTAAGAATGCATTTTTGACATCCAACTGATGAATGGACCAAGATTTTGACAGTGCTAGTCTAAGAACCGTCCTGATAGTTGCTGGCTTAACCACCAGACTGAATATTTCACCACAATCCACGCTAACCTGCTGAGACCTGTCATCACCAATAAGACGAGTTTTGTATCTCGCAAAGGAGCCATCAGAATTCTTTTTGTGACAAAAGATTCACATGGACCGAAAAATGTTGACATTATATGGACGGAGCACTAACTTTCACATCTTATTTTTAATAAGAGCATCAATTTCGTCTAACATGGCAGTTTCCAATTCGAGTCTGATAGGGCTGCGTTGAGATTTTTTGGTAGAGGTGATGGTTGGACCAAAGATGTTAGGTTAAAATAGAGTTTGGGCCGAAAGATCACATGCATGGCACGTGTTTCAATGGTTCGAGATTAGGCTAACCTCGTTGTCTGGGAATTAGGGGTCTTTGCCAATGTAGTGGGCTGAGAGGGGGTAGTATTTTGGGCCAAGGTTGAATCTAGTTGGAATTGAGTTTCTGTCGGGTTATTGGGCTTGGTTTACGGATGAGGGAGCAGTGGGCCCCCTCAACTGGGCCTGGCAGCCACTTGAAGCGGACTGGACCGAGACCGATGGTAAAGAGGCAGTAGCCTCTAGGCCGCAGACTGGTCTAGTCCCATTTCGTGGTTGGGCGGTCCCATTGGAATTTGGGAGTTAAACCAATTTTGTAAAATTGGATGTATTTCGTTGTACAAGAAATCATATGAAGGGGGATATGCCACATGAGAATTAGCAAACGGGAATGTAGACTCATAAAAAACTACGTGACGAGAGATAATGATCTTCCCGGTTATCATATCATAACATTTCTAACCCCGTATGATTTTGTGGACATCCCAAAAACACATAAGTAGTGGAATGGGCCTGCAGTTTATTAATGGTAGTGGACGAAAATAAGGGATAGCACAAACACCCAAAAACCCGCAAATGTGAAAAAGATGGGATGCAATGGTACAACATTTGTGTGGGTGACACATTGAATAGTATTTTGCTAGGAAGAATATTTAAAATATATGTTGACATTGGAGTGCATGATGCCAAAAAGTTAGTGGTGTGGATGAATGCACAAGGAGTGTGCGAATCATATTGTTAATTGTTCGAATTTTTCTTTCTGTTTTTCCATTTTGAGGTGAAGTGTGTGGACATGACAGACGCAAAGACATCCCATTTTGTTGACAAAAATTATTAAATTGAGAATTTATGAATTCCCTCCCATTGTCACATTGAAAACATTTAATGGATTTGTCAAATTGAGTTTTGATAAAAATATTAAATTGTTTAAAAATGGTGTGAGCTTGGGATTTTTGTCCTAAGGAAAATGTCCATAGAAAATTCGAATAATCATCCAAAATGAGCATATAATATTTATGACATGCAGAACTCAAAACTAGTGATGTCCACAAATCACAATGCATAAGATCAAATAGCATAAGTGTATGTGAAGTAGAGGATGAAAAGGAAAGTTTAACATGCTTCCCAAACACACACGTTTGGCAAACAGAAGAGTCCAACAGTTTATTACAAGCAACAAGATTATTCTTCCTAAGATTATTAAAAACTGGTGCTCCCGGGTGTCCCAACCGATTGTGCCATACTATAAGGGAAATAGTTGCAAAGGTTGATGGTTTGGTTACATGATTGTTCGAACCGGTAGTGATGGGATACAAATCCTCCATGCTATTACATCTCATTAGTGGCATCCCCGTCTGAAAATCCTTCACAGAAAATCCAAACGGATCAAAATTGACAGAAACATTGTTTTCAGCGGTAAAACGTCATACGTATACCAAGTTTTTAATTAGTTTAGGTGCATGTAAGATGTTTTTCAAATATAATGGTGTGTGTGGGGGGGGGGGAGGGGAGTTTTACCTGACCAATACCACTAATTGGAACTTCTACCCACTGCCAACAATAATATTTTTATTACTGCTCATATTAAAATAAGACGAGAGATTACCTTGAGATGCCATTATGTGTAACGCATCCCCCGTGTTCATGTATCGTGAATCATCTGGAACATTCAGATGCATGTTGTTCATTTCATGTTCGATATCAGTTGGAGCATAACCGACGGAGGATGGTGCCTGGGCTGCAAATGCTTGTTGTGGACGAGAACCTAGAAGTCCGGGCTGTCGGATCGAAGATGAAGGACTCACCCACGAAGAGGTAGGGTAGGGGCATGGAGGGGCAGCCCACTGTGATGGCCAAGCCCGAGTCTGCATCGCCAGTGTGTCCCACGGATCGATCGACGATCGCCGCCATCGCTGCGGGTGGTGGTTGCTGTTGCCGCCGGTGGGTTGACCACCCCCCCTTCCGCGTCCCTTTCCGCCATTATTTTTTCCTTTGTTGTTTCGATTGGACCCTCATTTTTTACCATTTGTGTTGTGATTTCCAGTTCCTCCCAAACTAGAATTTGGTGTCGCATACTCCGTGGATGTGGAGACAAGTGCCATTCCGGCAGTGGTTGCCTCGGAGGCTGTTTGTTTTTCCTTGCGGGTTTCTTCGAGAATCAATCTTGAACGAGCCTCATAAAATGGAGGCAACATATTACTCTGTTGAATGAATGTAGCCACCCCATCAAAGTTTTCATTCAACCTGCAATCAATTGAAGAACCAGCCTTTGATTTGTCAATGGCGCACCAATGTTGGAAAGTTGGTCGGCAAGCATCTTTAACTCTTGACAATAAGCAGATACATTTGAAAAATCATCCAATTTGACATTGGTGAATTGATTTTCAAGATATATAGCCCTAGAAAGTTTATTATCATGAAAAATGTTTTCTAAACGTTCCCATGCTTGTTGAGCCGTAGATCCCGATTCCAAAATAGTATGCAAAAGGTCATTGGAAATGGTGCCATAAATACATTGAAGGACTTTAGTAGCTAGGTGAGACCATAACTTTTTGTCAATAATGGTGTTGTCCGATGAAGACTCAGGAATAATATGGTCAACAACCTCGTATGCCCGGCAATATATTTTAAATAACTCCACCCAAGAGGAGTATTGTCCTTTCTCCATCTCAAGAATTACCGGAATAAAATTCTTGACGTTGTTCATGACAAGAGCGAGATGGAATTGTTTTTGGTCGAACATGGTAACCCCACAAACTACAAGAAAACGAGAAAGAAATAAGTAAGAAGAAACCCTAAATGGAATTTGGAAGAGTAAGCCGAGGGGAGGGTGGTATTATGGCAAAAATTTCGACTAGGTTTAGGGTTAGGTTTAGGAGTAGGTGAAACCCTAATTAGGGTAGCCAAATGTTTTAGGGTTTGGGAGGTTAGTAAAAGATTTATTTTTTAAATTTGACTCTTGATACCATGAAAGAAGATTATTCCATGAGTATATTTCATTCCCAAGAATACAATATATACAACTCTAACAATTAAGACTTGTTATCTATAAGAATATACTAATTAATGTAATTGATCTAATTAATCCTAATTGATGATACTAATTTATAATTACAATATTCTTAATTGATTTATATATATATATATATATATATATGCGTACACATCTGTTTTTGGGTTGTGTGGCGAGGGTAGGGATAGGGATGGCAGGCGGGTATAATTTTGCGGATTCCGCACCGCACCCGCCCCAGTTGGGGAGGGTATGGGTATAACTTTGGCGGGTAGTAGGCGGGTATGGGTATTGAAAATGTACCCGTCACGGGTAGGCGGGCAGGTGATGGATTTGCAGTCATACCCGCCTACCCGCCCCAAGCCCAAAATATTAGCAGCCCATAAGTCGTGCATTCAACCCATAAGTCGTGCATTCAGCCCATAAGTCACGACAAGTCTCTCATTCTCCAACAAATGCCTTTTCAGTCCTTCACGCCTCCCTCTCTCTCGTTCCCCTTCACACCGTCTCTCCTTACTCTCTCATGCTCGACGTCTCTGCCTTTTTCTTTAAAGGAAAAATCACAAACTTTTTTCACGAACCACCTCGACGTCTCTGCCTTTTTCTTTAAAAGAGATGTTGATCGGGAAATATTGAGAAATATTGTTGTCTTTGCTTTGTGCTTTGGGGTTTTCTTGGTGAGGTCAATTTTTGTGCATTTGTTAAGTTTTACCTATTGGGTTTGTGGAGTTCAATTGAAAAGTTGAAAAACTTTAGCTTATATAGCTGAAATAATATATGGGTTTTGTCTACATTTGTAATATAAAGTTACTTGGGTGGATAATTTTTGGGTTTTATTGGAAATTTTATTTTCTTGATTCTTTGTTGTGCAAGGGGGAAGAGGTGAAAAAAATGGGAAATTCTGATGGTGAAAAAATCTGGAATTCTTCTCCCTCTCTTCCAAAGAAAATGAGACCGTGACAATATTGATTCTTGACTCAAATTTTTGGGATCATGTTGATCACTAATTGATCAACAATGAATTGATTACAAAATATGATAGGCGGGTACAGACGGGTATTGGCGGGTGACGGATATCCACTTGGGTGTGGATTTAGGAATATACCCGCCTAGGCGGGTATGAATGTTGAAAATTATACCCGCCACGGATGACGGGTATAAACTTTTTTGGCGGGTACCCCCGCTCCGGCCAATTGCCATCCCCAGGTAGGGAGAGGCAAGTGAATGGAAATAAAGTAGTAGAAATAACATATATATAAATTGGGAAGTAGTAGTAATAACTACTAGGAGGTTGGAGACATATGATGTCAGAGGGGAAGTTGCTACATTGATTATTAAAGCAAGCTCGTCTATGCCATTATAATAGTAACATACAATTAAACTTTATCCCTCCTATGTTATTTAGGTGTTAGGAGGTAGCTAGGGTTTCAAAGAAGGTGAACAGAACTTAGAAACAGATTCAAAATTTAAATTTGATGAAGACAATCTTTATAATTTTTCTAAAACTTATAGGTTCAAACATTAATATTTGTTAAAATTCTAGTACTTTTTATATATACATATTTATTTTTTGTGTCAAAAATACTAAATTCAATTAAATTCATTGAATATTAATTATATTCGCCTCCAGAAGGGTGTGTGGGGTTTCTAGACTTTGGTATAGTTTGGGCTTTTTGCGCACATAAACTAATTCAATATTAGTTCTTATAACTACTCACAAACATAAGTTTTGAATAATAGTAATATTGTCCCCTAAATTGTTAAATTATCGTCATTTGACTCTAGTTAGATTTGAATTCTTGTCGATCTCCTATGATCGATTCCAGCTTCATTTCCTCTTAGTTATTGGTAAGAAATTGCATCAATCCCGTTAAGAACTAGGGGCTATCTTAAAATTATTATTATTTGTTTATTTTTCAAGGAAGGATGTATGCAATGCATTTCAGTTTGTCCTTCAGGTTAATATTATTTTTATCTTATAAATTACTCATGTAGCTAGAGAAAAAACAAAAGTACAATATCGTAGGTTACTTATGTGCTTTCTGCCAAAGTATTACTCACATGCACATTCTCCGGTATGGTTTAATTTAATTTTTCTCATTCATCATAACCAATTCATATGTAATAATACTTTTACTAAGTTTTGCCTTTTTTCCTTTTCTTTCTTTCTGGCAAAACAGTTGACACAGCATTTAATTATACTTGCTTGGTTATAATTTCATCTAGTATCTTTTGAAGTTTTAGAAATTAACCTTAACTACTTGTCATAAGACAAATGTTAACAGTATAATTTATTGCATATTATAGGTTAGGGTTTTCATTCTTTCCAATTTTCATAAAATATTATTTCACCACATATATATTAAGTATAGAACAACATAAAAGTTTAACGGTGAACGTAGGTTCTCTCAATAATTCATGTTTAAGTTTAGGTGTATTATCAGTTACTGTAATAAGTAGTGATTAATGTTATTTTTTTCCCGAAACTGAGCGTCTCAAGAATTATTTTTATCTTCTTATGAAACATGCTGATTAGTTTCACTGATCACATCAGCAATATTATTAGTATGAAAAAAATTTCTTTTCAAATTTCCTATATCGTCCATTCTTAAGATTTTGCATAAATTTTGAATATCATTAAATATCCATGTTGAGCTAAATTATCCCTAGCATAGTGCCTGGTGTTATTGCATATATATACTACTCCTACCTTTTTTATTTCAATTCTTAATACCGGGAGGTAAAAGCTATGGGTTACAACAATTGCAGGAAACAGAAAGTAAGTAAATATTACAAATTGCTAGAAAGGATAAACTAAAGATTACAACAAATTGGAAATAAGAATGATTACAAACTCCTTGTGCTTTGCTAAGTCGAGTGATGACACTCTGTCTTTAAGACAAGATTGCCCCGTATATATCCTTTTACGTTGTCGGGCAATAGTCTCCCAAGATACAACAACTTAACAAATGACCACAGGAAACTCAAGTGTTACTCTTGAAGAACTTTTGAGTATAGTAAACTTGCTAGAGAGGAAGATGAAGATTTCAGAAAATTTATGTGAGAGTTTTCTTAGTGTGTTGAACAATTGATCCAAAGACCTCAATTTATAGTGTAATGAGATGACCCCTTAACTAGCCAACTAATGACCTTCAATAGCCATGTAATGTCACTTATTGAGGGGACATTCAACCAAATAATGGCTGAATTCATGTGCTAAATAATGGAGATTCAATGCTCCAAAACCAGCCCAAAAGTCAGAACTTTCCATCTTCCCGTTACAGCATTCTGCCTCCGAAGCGTCGTGGCTCTGCGAATTAGCACCAACGGCGACTTCCGACTTGTTTCATCTTACACTCCGTACACTTCTTCCTTCGTTTACCAACGTGGAATACTTGTCATTTGGCCAATAATCGTCCATCATTCTATGTCTCAAACGTATCACTTACGTACCAATATCTCTTTCACTAATGAAATTTGCGATACTTGGCACTACGTGTGCACGTGTGTGGAAACGACATTTCCGACATGCGGGGCCCCAATTGTTTGAGTCATAAATAATGGGATAAACTTAATTCCACATTAGTAAATTGCCAACAATTATCCCCTCTTGAAAGAGATTTTGGCGCACTCACAAAGTGTCTATTTCCAACAATCTTTCTACGGACCGATGTTGCATCAGGAGATATAGCTTCAGCTTTGAACATTCCATAGTTGAATACCATCGGACTTACTTACTGCGCGGTGAACGTGATTTCATGAACCATCAGTGTTTAATGTAAGCCAACTCAATAGTACCAACACAACAAATTCCCTTACTCTTTTCTTCGTAATGTTTTGTCCGTTGTGGCCGTGGACACTTCTTGGATTCTTAAGTGCGTTCATTTGAGGCTGCATGTCCTCACACTTAAATAGGTGGTCTCCTACAAGGTATCCCGCTATACCCCACTTTACAAGTGTTAGGAACCATTAAAAGTTTTCCCAAACCTAACCTCAACCGTTGAGGATCATTAATGATTTTGGAAACTTAACCTTTACCCACACTGCAGATATCACTTAACGTCTACCGTGGGAACGACTTTGGATTTGGTGTTTCTTTACAGAAATCACTATTCAAAGTGCTCATGCTTCTACCGAAGCGCTCAACTGAACCTTTACAACTTAGTTTCCCATTGAACCTAATTCCTGGGATCTCCAGTCAGTAAGGTTGGGTTACCACCGTATTGGTCCTTATAGCTTGGGTTTTAAGCCCATTCCCCTAGACAGGCAGAACATCTGATCTTTGGGTAAGCCCTTTGTCAGTGGATCCGCTATGTTATCCTTTGATTTTATGTAATTAATAGATATTATACCCGTGGTGATCAGCTGCCTAACGGTCTTATGTCTCCGTCGAATATGATGAGACTTACCGTTGTACATAGAATTTCATGCCCTTCCTAGGGCCGACTGGCTGTCGTAGTGGATCATTACAGAAGGTACGGGTTTGTTCCAACAAGGGACATCCTCTAAGAAGTCATGAAGCCACTTAACTTCTTCTCCTGCTTTGTCTAAAGCGATAAACTCCGATTCCATCGTGGATAGGGCTATGCAAGTTTGCTTAGAGGATTTCCAAGACACAGCCCACCACCAATTGTAAATATATACCCATTGGTGGACTTGGTGTTCTCCATATCAGATATCTAGTTTGCATCATTGTACCCCTCTAGTACAACTGGATATCTCGAATAATGCAACCTGTAAGTTAGCATGTATTTTAGGTATCGTAGTACCCGATTCAACTCATTCCAATGATTATTACTCGGATTACGGGTAAATCTAGCCAACTTGTTGACTGCATAATCAATATCAGGTCGGGTGCAGTTTGTTATGTACATCAAACTACCAATCATATGTGCATATTTCTCCTGGCATAGGGGTGAACCACGATTTTTATCAAGCTTTTGATTTCTATCCAATGGTGACTTCATAGGCGAACTGTCAAATATCTCGAACTTTCTCAACACATCCTCGATGTAGAGAGACTGAGATAAGACCAGTCTGTCAGACGTCTTAGAGATCTTTATCCCTAAGATGACATCTGTGATACCCATATCCTTCATGTCGAAGCATTATTTCAACATGTTCTTATTCTATAGGATCAAACTAGGATTGCTCATTATGATCAACATGGCATCTACATACATGCATATCATGACGAATGAGTCAGAGTTATCTTTCGTGTAGACACATTTATCACATTCATTAATGGAGAAACCCTTCGATAGTAGAGTACTATCAATTTTTTGTGCCATTGCTTCGGGGCTTGTTTCAGCCCGTACAGAGATTTGACAAGTCGACAGACTTTCTTCTCTTGCCCTGGAACCACATACCCTTCGGGTTGTTCCATATAGATTTCTTCTTCCAAATCATCATTTAGGAAGGTTGTCTTGACATCCATTTGATATATCTCAAGGTCACGCAACGCTGCGATCACAATGAATACCCGTATGGACGTCATCCGAGACACTGAGGAGTATGTGTCAAAATAGTCAAGACCTCCTTTCTATCGATAGCCCTTGACTACCAACCTGGCTTTGTACTTATTTATTTGACCCATCTGCCTTATACTTTCGTTTGAGTATCCATTTACAACCCAATGATTTGTTTCCCGGATGAAGGTCTACCAACTCCCAAGTATGGTTATAAAGGATGGAGTATATTTCACTCTCAATAGCTTCTTTCCAGAGCAGTGCCTCTGGAGTTGACAATGCTTCAGCAATTGTCCTTGGTTCAACATCAACCATATAAGCTACAAAGTTAGGACAGAAGGATTTATCCTTCATGGCCCTTTTACTTCGCCTTTGTTCCATCTCTGGAGTCTCCAAGTTCTGAGAATTTGGAACACTAGTTTTCGGATATTCAGCCACTTCGAAGTCCACTAGATCTGAACCATCTAGATTCGGGCAGTCAATGACTCCTGGTTCCTGAGAGCTTTGTTCATAACTTTATTTGCGAGAGGTTATGTCTTTTTCCTTTCTAGGAAAAGTATCCTCAAAGAATTGAGCATTCCTTGATTCCATGATTGTACCTCCGTGGATATCTAGAATATCTGACTTATGCACAAAGAAGCGATAATCACTACTATTATTTGCATATCCGATGAAAATGCAATCTACAGTCTTAGGCCCAATCTTGACCTGTTTTGGCTTGGGCATTTTGACCTTTGCCAAACAACTCCACACCTTTAAATATTTATACGTGGGTTTCTTTCCCTTCCATGATTCATATGGAGTCTTGTCCTTACCCTTATGTGGGACTCTGTTAAGAATCGTATTAGCGGTAAGGATGACTTATCCCCATATATTTTGGGGAAGACCAGAATTGATGAGCAAGGCATTCATCATTTCCTTCAATGTGCGGTTCTTGCATTCTGCCACACCATTTGACTGAGGTGAGTATGGAGCCGTCGTTTGTTGAACAATGCCCGATTTGGCATAATATTCCTCAAACGACGCTACGTATTCTCCCCCTCTATCGCTACGAATGCATTTAATATGCATGCTTAGTTGATTTTCAATTTCTGCTTTGTAAAGTCGGAACGCTTCAAAGGCTTCATCTTTACTTTTCACCAAGTAAAGGTAACAATACCTTGTGTTATCATCAATGAATGTCACAAAGTACTTGTTCCCTCCCCTAGTTTGTGCAAACTTCAAATCACATATATCTGTGTGACTAAGTTCTAGAGGAGCGGTATTCCTTTCGACTGATGGAAAATGAAGCTTTGTGAGTTTTGCCTCTATGCACACCTCACACTTATATTGATGGTTTACGTCGATAGACGGCAACAAGTCCAAATTAACCAACCTTTGGATGGACTTGTAGTTAACATGTCATAATCTATGATGTCATAAATTAGATGACTCAAGCAAGTAAGAAGACACTTCAATATTATTGCTTGCACGTATTACATACATGGCGTTAATTTTGAAGAGGCCTTCACAAACGAAGCCGTTTCCCACAAAAGTTCCATTCTTGGTGATTACAAACTTATTGGACTCAAATACTAGCCTAAAACCAATATTAACCAATAAATGACCTGAAATTAAATTTCTCCTAATCTCAGGGACATGCATCACCTCCTTCAGAGTGAGCTCCTTTCCAGAAGTCATCTTCAGGACTACATTTCCTACCCCCAGCACGTTAGAGGAAGCGTTGTTACCCATGAACAACTTTTTATTTGTAACTGGTGTATAAGTAGAAAATGCATCTCTATTGGAATAGATGTGTCTGGTAGCACCCTTGTCTATCCACCATTGCATGGGATTCTCAACAAGGTTTGCTTCAAGCACCACCGCCGAGAACTCCTCAATCATGTCGTCAAGAAGCGTGTCTTTGACGACGTTAGCCTGTGCCTTGCCTTTGGCCTTGGCCTTTTCTTGTTGCTCAGTCTTGAGCTTGCGGCAGTCCTTGATCATGTGTCCAGGTTTCCCACAGTGGTGATAGTTTCCCTTAAACTTCTTCGCTGCTTGGGTCTTGCCGTCTTTCTGGAACTTGTGCTTCTTGCTTGGGTTCCCTTTAGCCTCAGCCAGATTTGCCTTAGCCTCAGCGGGTTGTTTGCCCCTAGGCAAGGCCTTCTTATTATCTTCCTGAATCTGGAGTTTGATAATAAGTTCCTCAAAGGTCATTTCCTTTGTCTTGAGTTTTAAGTAACCCATTCCACGAGGGAGGTAACTTTTCAATCAGTGATGCAACAAAAAACTGCTCATTTGGTTTCATACCTTCCAAATCTAGGTGATGTAGAATCATTTGGAATTCCTGGACTTGGGACATCATAGTTTTGCTATCCACCATTTGAAATTTCAGAAATTTTCCAACGATGAATTTCTTAGTACCATCATCTTGTGCGTTGTACTTCTTCTGCAGCTTTTCCCATAACTCTTTGGCTGTTCCTAAGGCGCAATACACCGTGTAGAGTGGGTCTGACAGACAGTTCAAAATATAGTTCTTACACATGAAGTCACTATGACTTCATGCATCAATAACCATCTTCATGCCATTAATGACATGGATACCTTAGCCCCCTCCAGTCGTTTCATTAGGCTGAGGGTCCACTTCATCTCCAGCTTGTGGTGGATCTTCTATTAGGAAATGAGTCATTCCTATAACAGTCAGATAAAATAACATTTTCTGCTGCCATCTCTTGAAGTTTGAGCCCGTAAACTTCTCTGGGCGTTCATTGTGGAAACCAGATGGTGGAGGAACAATAATGTTCCCTTGAGCAACCGGAAAGGCATTGGATGAGCCTTGAGCAGTAGTGAAGGAATTAGGTGTGCCTTGAGCAACAATGGGGAAGGCAGAGGGGTTGCCTTGAGTAGCAGCAGAATCAGAAGCGAGTTGTTCTCTTCCAGTCATCTTTCTAAGCATTTACAACCAATCTTGTCTTAAACTTGTGGGTTCCAACAATTGTAGGAAATGGAAAGTAAGTAAATATTACAAATTGCTAGAAAGGATAAACTAAATATTACAACAAACTGGAAATAAGAATGATTACAAACTCCTTGTGATTTGCTGAGTCGAGTGATGTCACTGTCTTTAATATAAGATTGCCCCGTATATATTCTTTTACGTTGTCGGGCAATAGTCTCTCAAGATACAACAAAAACTTAACAAATGAGCAAAGGAAACTCATGTGTTACTCTTGAAGAACTTTTAGTATAGTAAACTTGATAGAGAAGAAGAAGAAGATTTCAGAAAATTTATGTGAGAGTTTTCTTAGTGTGTTGAACAATTGAGCCAAATGCCTCAATTTATAGTGTGATGAGATGACCCCTCAACTAGCCAACTAATGGCCTTCAATATCCATGTAGTGACACTTATTGAGGGGTTACATTCAGCCAAATAATGGCTTAATTCATGTGCCAAATAATGGAGATTCAATGCTCCAAAACTAGCCCAAAAGTCAGAACTTTCCATCTTCCCGTCGCAGCATTCTGCCTCCGAAGCACCACGACTCCAGTGACTGACCACCCAATTAGCGTCGCGGCGCTGCCTGGGAAACGTCGCGGTGCTCCGGCGCCTCAGCTCCGACTGGGCTGCGCCGCGGCCCTTCGCGGCGACTTCCGACTCGTTTCATCTTACACTTATTCCTTCGTTTACCAACGTGGAATACTTGTCATTCAGCCAATAACCGTCCATCATTTTATGTCTCAAACGTATCACTTATGTACCAATATCTCTTTCACTAATGAAATTTGCGATACTTGGCACTACATGTGCATGTGTAGAAACGACGTTTCCAACGTGCGGGACCCCAATTGTTCGAGTCATAAATAATGGGATAAACTTAATTCCACATTAGTAAATTTCCAACAAAAACTAGTACTAATTTAATATTCAAAGTGCGCTAATTAACAAAACCTAATTAAATGCTTCTTAACTTCAACATATATCATAAATCAAATAGTGATATGATTGATTCTCCATTCATGCATGGTATCTCTAGAGCTTTTAAGGTCATTTACTACACAGTGCAATATTTAATTATAGAGAATCACTTAATTAACGTTGATCAATAAAAACACAGAATTTACAGAATAAAATGGTATCAATGTTGGTTATTATGACATAGATCCAACTAAATAATTAATTATCTTGTTAAATGCATCAATCATTTTTTATATTTTAATTATGATAGTGCTAATAAGGATGAAGCTTTGACACTTATTTTGAATTTATCCCTTCATTCTCTTGTAATATTAGTGTACCTTTTCATGTACATTACCTTAAGATTTTGGTTTCCGCTTAGGGTAGAATATTCTAGCACAAAATTAACACGTACGGTTAGACTTTCTAGTCAGTTGACTAGTTTATGGAGTAGTTTAATTTGAGTAATAATATTGTTCGATTTTTTTTAGAAAAGGACTTTCTGGTCAAGAGCTTTCAATCTGCGCGGTATAAATGTCAAATGAGCGAAAAACCTATACGAATAGTAAAGAAGTATAGAGCACTTTGGTTGCTTGTTGACCAACAAAAAGCATGGGAGATAAAAAGATGGACGAAGACAACATGACACTAAGTGACATCAAAATATTCTTTCAGCCGATTCGTAATAACACATTACTTTAGATCAGAATTGACTGGAGAGTCATGGAAACACTTCTTTCTTTCATATTTTGGACCTTAACTCCATGGAATAATATTTTAGTAATAAAATATGGAAGAATTTCAATCTTAGATTAAAAGATTATGTATGGATGGTCTAAATTGTCTAATCAAGAATTCTTGAACAATATTTGATTATTGTAAGTTGAGATTGCCGTCTTCACGTTGTCGAACAGTCAACATTCTTTCTTTAGTTCAATTTATAGTCAATATGGTTTATACAAAAAGGAACCCATTACTAGTTCTTTTTCTATCTATGAAGTAGGACGAGTGTCCTACCTAATTCAATGTTAGGTTACTAAGTTGGTAACCTAGCGGAGCTCTTGAAGGGGAAACATCCTAATGGATGAGTATGAGAACGTTATACATCTCATATTAGATCCCCAGAGCCCACCTTCTCGGAATCCCATTCAAAAGGTTAGGTCGAAGGCAAATGAATTCCCTTGCTTGAGCAATAAAAAAGTCTATGATTCTCATCTCGAAAAAAGAGTTTAAAGTTATGGCCTGAGGTAGAGCTCAATGGGCTAGGGTGGCCTCATTTCGCCTTACCAACCTCATAAAAACTCTGAATACAGGCCTAGATCGTTTGTACAGACAAACTTTTTGGGTGCTAAGATCCAAAGTCGAGAAGGAAGCAACCTTTGCGTTGAACTCGTTTAGTGGTTTTCGAATGGAGTCTTCTCTAATTACCTCATAAAGTTCTTCCTTAGAAAGGCGATGAGTAACAATATTCAACAATCATTTGCCAACATCGTTTCTAAGCCCTACTAAGTAAAGGGGGATGTGTCCGCAGGAAAGAGAATTACTTTTATTGAAGAAGCAACAATAATATAAGCTCTTGCTCACCGAATTCCTTTCATGTGCAGATGAATATGCCGTTTAGCTTGAGACTAAGACTTATGATACTTCTCTTTACGGTAGAACAAAAATAACAAAGAAGTCCTCCTACTACAACATATTTTCAAGAGCTTACAAAAGCTTTTCGTATGAAGTTTACCTGTTGCAAATTCCGGATCAGGAACAATCCTTTCTTATTCTAAGATGCCAGTCTAAAAATTCGTACTTGTTGACTAAAAGGCTTTCGGCTTTCTAGCTTGAAATAACTGCAATCACAAACCAAATATGAGAAAAAATTATTTTATTAATAAATATTTGAGTACAACTCCAAGTATCCTCTGATTCATCATGCATAACTTATTAGTTGTAGATGCATAGAAAATATAAAGCATAGAGTACTTTTCTCCATCGTCATGCATCAAATGATTGTCTATCCTCTCTCAAAGCAGGCAAGCTTCAAGCTTGGAAGATCAAGAAAAGTGCCTGAATCCTTTCTCTTTGATAAAAAAAATTTGTCGTTTGAGAGGGCTTCAAAAGACAGATCTCAAGGCTTGAGCAGATAGGAATGAAACTTCCTACGGGAAGAGCTCACTCGACCCAAAGCCTTTTTCATTCAGTCTCCCAATAAAATAAAAAGGATTTCTGGTTACACGAAAGTTGTGCTCGACATTCTCTTTTCTATTCCACTGCGCTAAGTGGTCTTTCCCTTCATGTGAAATTGTGTCCCTTGTAAACGAAAGAGCTCATGCCATAGATTGATAATGAAGATTAGATCCCCAATCGCTGATAATTGAGTGTGGCATTCCAGGTGACCCGCTTCTACTTACGCTGATTCCAAAGCTGCTCCCATTCCTCAAAGACCGGCAGCAGAGTCAACCCCTCCTTCAGTTGGTTCATGAGCTACCAAAAGCTAACTCTACGCTCGGTATCTACCGAACGTTGCTTCGCTCCTCAACTCTAAAAAAATTCATGGTTTCCCAGTAGAAGGCTATTTCGCCCAGGTTGTTTCGGAACCGGAAAAAAGAAATGGATTTTCGCATAACTTGATCATAGTGCAGGTCCCACTTGTATATCATATTTGACCGAAAAAGCATCAGACATGTTGGAGTGTCTGACTGTGAGATCGACTGGTCAAACAGAGATGAAAGTCGGCCATAGTGTTCCGGGAGTCCCGTGTGAAAGGGTTCTCGCTCAACAGATCAAAGGTACGCCTGAGATAACATGTTGATAACTCCCAAGATCTCTTATCGACGGAATCGTTTGGCTGCTATTTTATTTATCCACCTATTTGGAAGCCGCCTTTCCCACTCGAATTGGCCAGACCAAAAAGTCAAATGGGTCAGAACTCCTATGAAGCTTGAAGTTAGAACCCAAGCAATAGTCATGGAAGAATCATTCTTGCCAGGTCTTTCACAATCTGCTTTTCCTCGAGAATGTGAGACTGTTCACCCTCAGTAATCATATTGTCCTCTTTTTTCATTGATTGTACAACTTTCTCTACACAAGGATTTTCTAGGGAGTCCTCCCAATCGGCTAACGGGTTATTACTTTAAACTATTTTTGTGCAAAAAATT
Organism: Anisodus acutangulus; assembly: GCA_029783415.1. Lineage (NCBI taxonomy): Eukaryota > Viridiplantae > Streptophyta > Magnoliopsida > Solanales > Solanaceae > Anisodus > Anisodus acutangulus. The sequence continues at coordinate 23,252,364 of CM056506.1, read as the reverse complement.
AAATGTTTCCTTCAACATTAAAATATAGACGTTCTCCCTATATTATCATAAGATCTTATAATTGTATATGTTAAGAGTCTCACATCGGATATGGAATGGGAACATGTATTCCTTATATGAATTTGGACAATCCCCACCCTACAAGTTAGCTTTTGAGGTTGAGTTAGACCCAAGATCCATTCTTTACATGGTATCAGAGCCAAGCTCATTCCAATTTTTTGTACACCGATGTTGGGCCCCAAATTATATTATCCACGCTCCAGTTAACAAGGTATGGGCGTGCGGGGGAGTGTTATGACTTATGAGTCCCACATCGGATATGGAATGGGAACATAGACTCATTATATGGACTTGGACAACCCTCACCCTACAAGCTCGCTTTTGGGGTTGAGTTAGGCCCAAGATGCCATATCTTTACATGGTATCAGAGACATACCCATTCAAATTCTTTGTTCAGCGATGTTGGGTCCCCAAATTATATTATCCACGCTCTAGTTAACAAGTTTTGGACATGCGGGGGAGTGTTAAGAGTCCCACATCGGATATGGAATGGGAACATGTACTCCTTATATGAATTTAGACAATCCTCACTCTACAAGCTATCTTTTTTGGGTTGAGTTAGACTCAAGATTCATTCTTTACTTTATATAATAAATATAGAAAATCAATATATGTTATGTTGTTTAACTTATCAACCTCCCGCTCTATGTAATTTTTTTTGTTTGTATTATCATACATATCTCTCTTTTGTAATTAATTGTGATTCTAAATCATTTACAATCTAACTAGAAATATTCTTTTATGAATTAACTTGTTACAAAATATACAGCAATTTTAACCATTTTTTGTTTTTAAAAATAACACGCAATAGCTAGATCTTAAAATATGGGTTAATTTCACACGTGTTCGTCATTAAATTTTACCATTATATAAATAAAGTCACAAAACTATATTATATCATTAAAGTCACTAAATTATTTTTATACGTAAAATCACTTAATTTTATCCGTTATATAAGTAGAGTCATAAAACTATTTGCTGTATCATTAAAATCACTGGAATATTTGGAGGGAAAATTAATTTTTAGCCAACTTCCCCCACCCACCACCCCAAAAAAAAGACCATCGTGAACCCTGCGTGGTACGTAGGGGGGCCGGAGGTTGGTCGGTTAGATCCTTTGAATATACATTTTTCTTCATACGCACCCACCAAGACAGTTGCACTTAAGACATAACAGTACATCTTTTATTGTTGCATTTTGGGCCGACTTAATTACTACACGGAGAATATATATCACTTCCTCATTCTTACCTTACCTTAGTAGTGAACTATTAGCGAATATTCTCCAAATATTTCATGTATATTTTATAATTATGATATATGTATATTTAAGGTAACTTAGAATTCTAATTATATTATAAATCAATTTGTGTAAGGTAAGTTAGGATTCGTACCATATTAGGAATCAACATTTGTACAACTATATATATTGTGAATAATTAAAGGAATCCGGAAGGAAAATTATTCCATCTTTCATGGTATCAAGAGCCTAAAACCTAAATCCCTTCTCTTCCTCATTCTCGGCCGAACTCAACATTTTTTTCCTGATTTCACAGAATTTTTTTTTCTGGTTTCTTCCTCCCTTTCTCGGCCAAACCAGAAAATTCCCTTCCCTCGGCAGGCGGCAACCATGTCTTCCCCCACAAATTACGGTTCATCCTCTGGCACACTTGACAACTCATCTCAACGTTCAGTATCTTCTTTTCATCCGACATTCGTCGTTAACAACATCAAGAATTTTATCCCTATAATTCTTGACCAAGAAGACTGTCAATATTCCATATGGATGGAACTATTCTACATTCATGCATGTGCATACAACGTGCTCGATCATATTGACGAATCTGTTCCTCGTCCCACCGATGTTACAGACTCAATCTGGCGTCGTCTTGACGCCATCGTCAAATAATGGATCTACGCCACCATCTCCAAAGACCTGTTGTGCACTATCATGAAAACAGGTGCTACGGCACGTGAACTTTGGGTCCGGCTAGAAGAAATCTTTCAGGACAATAAAAATACTCGGGTCGTATATTTGGAAGAGCAATTCAATAATACCCGCCTCGAGAATTTTAACAACATGTCCGAATATTGTAAGCAACTGAAACTCATAACCGATCAACTATCCAACGTCGGGACTTCTGTTTCAGAAACCAAGATGGTGCTTCAACTTGTTGCGGGTTTACCAAAAAGTGAATATGACACACTCGCAACAATGATTCAACAAGCCGACCCTCTCCCAAGTTTCAACAAGGCACGTTCACAACTATTGTTGGAAGAAACTAGACGTGCTAAACAAGAGGAACACAATCAAAAGGCCTTAGCCGTTGATGGGATGACAACACCTGCGGCCAAGAATGCGAAGAGTCCAAAGAAGAAGCGGCGAGTCCAAAGTGACGAAGAGCGAGCGATGGCGGAGGTCGTGGTGGCAGAGGTCGCAACAACAAAGGCAAGGGCCGCGGAAAGGGCCAACGCAACCAACAGCAGCCAGGCCAGCAGAACTAGAACCCGGCGGCGATAGGGCACAACCAACAAAGATGGCCCAACCAGCAGAACTGGGCCTCGCCTACATGCCCGCAATCACGAGGGCCTGGGCCCAAAGCGTGGTCGGCCGGCCTTTAGGCCCTACCCCACCAGGCAAAGCCAACCACCACCAAAGAAGAGCCCACATGGCTGCGATCCCAAAGAATAACAAAGAATCTGCAAAGAAGAAGAAGACAGCCTGCCCCGATCGCTGGGGCCAGGCCTACACCACCGTGAACCTCCAACAGCCCGATGACAATTGGTACATGGACACCGGAGCCACATCTCACCTCACCCGGTCGTCAGGTAACCTATCTCAACTACGCCGGTTAAAGTGTCCTCAATTTATTACTATCGGCAATGGTCATCGCATTCCAATTGAAGGTTACGGTAACACACACACCAAACATCCACATCCACCTTTCTCCCTAAACCACATCCTATACACACCTAACATCATTAAAAACTTAATCTCTGTTAGAAAATTCACTAGCAATAATTATGTGTCTGTCGAATTTGACCATTTTGGTTTTTCTGTGAAGGAACTTAATACGGGGAAAATTCTTACACGCTGCAATAGTGTGGGAGACCTCTACCCATTCACTCAATCTTCCGTTGTCAGACCGCAAGCACCTCTATCCCTTGCAGCGATCTCTCCCTCAACTTGGCACAACAGACTCGGACACCCCGGAGACCCAGTTTTTACTTTTCTTAGGACTTCTAAGCGTATTCAATGTAATAATGGGAAAATCGCCCAACACTGTTTTTCTTTTCCACTAGGTAAACATACTCGTCTTCCCTTTATGTCATCAAACAGTGCTACTTTTTCTCCCTTTGATATTGTTCATGCTGATTTGTGGACATCTCCGATTGCTAGCTCTTTGGGTCATCAATTCTATCTAGTATTCTTGGATGATTTTTCATATTTTGTCTGGATTTACCCACTGAAATTCAAATATGAAGTTTTTGCAGAATTCCTCGAGTTTCAAAAATTCATTACGACACAATTTGAAAAACCTATTAAATCATTCCAATGTGATAATGGACGTGAATTTAATAACTCGGTATTTCACAATTTCTGTTCTAAACAAGGCATGGTTTTCCCTTTTTCTTGTCCCTATACTTCTTCCCAAAATGGAAAGACTGAAAGAATTATACGTACCATCAATAACATGGTCCGCACACTTCTGTTCCATGCCTGCCTACTACCGCCTTTTTGGGTCTATGCTGTCAAAATGGTAGAATCCCTTCTAAATATTTTACCAACTAGCACACTCCAAAACAAAACCCCTACAGAAATCTTATACCGTAAGCAGCCATCATATGATCACCTACGTATTTTTGAATGCTTATGCTACCCCAACATAACCTCCACTGCACCCCACAAACTTGCCCCTCGCACTCTTCCATGTGTCTTCCTTGGTCTATCTCATAATCATCGGGGCTACTTGTGCTATGACATTGCTACTCGCAAAATCATCATCTCCCGTCACGTCACCTTTGACGAGACAACCTTTCCTTTTTCAAATCTCTGAAAATTTCAGACCACCGATTACATCTTTCTCGATGAACTAAGTCTGTCCCCGGTCATCCAAAATCTATACCAACATCAGGCCACTGTTCTGACAGTCTCGCCACTGTCCGGCACTACCCCACCAGCTCTCTACTCACCCCTACATCCCCCAGTCGAGTCACCTGCACCACCAGCGACACTGCTGCCTTGCACCACCAGCGACACTGCTGCCCTGCACTCCGACAACGATCCGCGGTCTGCAGGTTTCAGGCCAACGATGCCTGAGAAAATAGCCCATCTCAATCGCTACCCACCGGTCTGAACGGTGGACCCGCAACCTCAGCGACCAGAACCACCACCACTGCCCTCACATCGCATGGAGACTCGTGCACAACACGGGATCTTCAAACTCAAGGTTCAATTCAATCTCTCCACACAAACCTTATCACCCATTCCAAAAAATCCAAAACTAGCAAAACTGGACCCAAATTGGAATGCGGCCATGTGCGAGGAATTTAACGCTTTAACCAAGCAGAACACTTGAGATTTGGTACCTAGATCAGCTGGTGTGAATGTTATCCGGTGTATGTGGCTATTTCGTCACAAGTTCAGAGACAGTGGTGACTTAGAGAGGTATAAGGCAAGACTAGTTGCCAATGGCACTAATCAGCAGGAGGGTATTGATTGTGGTGAGACATTCAGTCCGGTTGTTAAACCGACCACTATTCGGACTGTTCTCAATATTGCTATCGGCATGCATTGGCTGATTCATCAGCTTGATGTCAAGAATGCATTTATTCATGGGGATTTGAAAGAGACTGTGTACATGCATCAGCCTCCTGACTTTGTTCATCCGGCAGCCCCGCAGTTTGTGTGTCGTCTCAGGAAGTCATTGTATGGATTGAAACAAGCAGCCCGCGTTTGGTATGATCGGTTCGCCAGGTATCTTCTGCAAATTGGTTTTGTATGTAGCAGGTGTGATACATCTCTCTTCACTTTTCACCGAGGTAGCAGTACTGCATATTTGCTATTATATGTCGATGACATTGTTCTTACTGCCTCATCTGACGGGTTGAAGAATGAAATCATTTCTCTACTCAAAACTGAATTTCTATGACTGACTTGGGCAAGCTAAGTTATTTTTTGGGTATATTGGTGACAAGATCTGCAGCCACTATGTTCATGTGTCAGCGTAAGTATGCAGAAGAGATAGTGTATAGGGCCAAGATGGCAAATTGTAAAATTATGCCAACTCCGGTGGACTCAAAATCCAAGCTTAGTGTCAATGACGGTGCGCCAGTTTCTGATCTCACTCTATATCGGAGTCTAGCATGTGCTCTTCAGTATCTTACATTCACTAGGCCTGATATTTCATATGTCGTTCAGCAGATGTGTTTGTTCATGCACGACCCCCGAAAGTCCCATTTTGCCGTCCTTAAACGTATTATCAAATACGTTAAGGGCACACTAGACTTCGGATTACATCTATACCCCTCTGCCTCAACCAAGCTACTTGCCTACACGGATGCAGATTGGGCAGGATGCCCCGACACACGCCGCTCCACCTCAGGGTACTGTGTATTTTTTGGGGATAATCTTATCTCTTGGTCCGCCAAGCGACAGGCAACACTTTCTCGTTCGAGTGCTGAAGCAGAATATCGCGGTGTTGCTAACGTAGTTGCTGAGATCTGTTGGCTCCGAAATCTTCTTTTGGAACTCCAGTGTCCACTCCGCAAGGCGTCTATAGTCTATTGTGACAACATATATGCCATCTATATGTCTCATAATCCGGTCCAACATCAGTGGACTAAACATATTGAGATGGATATCCACTTTGTGCGAGAGAAGGTTGTCCGTGGTCAGGTCAAAATATTACACGTGCCTTCCTCTTATCAGTATGCAGATATCTTCACAAAGGGACTACCGCGACAACTCTTCACCGACTTCCAATCCAGCCTTAGCATTCGGCCTCCTCCCGCTCCGTCTGAGGGGGAGTATTAGCAAATATTCTCCGAATATTCCCTGTATATTTTGTAATTATGATAGATGTATATTTAAGGTAACTTAGGATTCTAATTATATTAGGAATCAACCTTTGTAAGGTAAGTTAGGATTCGTACCATATTAGGAATCAACCTTTGTACAACTATATATATTGTGAATAATGAAAGGAATCCGGAAGGGAAATTATTCCATGTTTCAGAAACAAATCGCTAATTACGTTGAGGTGAAATATATAAGCTTATAAAGATGCCAAGCAGATAGTTCGGCAAAACATGGTTGCATTATGGGCTTTTTTTGAAAGCTTAAAGATCTATTATGAACAGGGATATTGTATTATCTTCTTTTTGTTTGTAACTATAATGAAACTGTTTCTCAACGGTTAAATATTGTAATACTATCTAATTTTCATTAATACTATTATCTTCATTACAAAAAAAACACTAATCAAAATGATGATAAACACATGGTTAATGTATATTACACCTTATAATCCAAAACCCGACACTTCACTATAGATTGTGAATTTGAGCTGATTTTTGAGTTTTATTTAGGAGTGATTTGGATTAATTTGCACTGTGCAAGTAGACCTACAAAATATGATATACACATATGCGCACACATACATATAGAGAGAAACAAAAAACTATGAGAGGTAATCTTTTGCATTCAAATTTCAGAGTCGGAAAAAGATTATTTTGCGGACTAATAAATGAAGAATCGACCACATAAACTCTCCATCCAAAATAATTTGCCACTCTATATTTTTCACGTTTCAAAATAATGTTAGTACGTTTCTTGAAAACATAGATTTTTATCACATACTTAATTGCCTTTCCTTTCCACTAAAACCGTTGAACGAAATCTTTGAAGTAAATTTGGACGGGTAATACAAGAATCCTACAGAATTAATCTTTCAGCTTTCTTAAATAATATTCTCTCCAATTCAAATTATTTATCGTGGTTATTAAAATAGTTATCTCAAATTATTTATCGTGGTTATTAAAATAGCTATCTCAAATTATTTATCGTGGTTACTAAAATAGTTACAAGGTACAATTAATTATTTTCATCCATTTTACCCTTAGTATAATGTTGTCATTAATGAAGATGACACGTAAATAGAGTAAACATTTAATGGAGAGAGATTAAAACTTAGACATAAATAAGAGTAAGTTAATCAATTATCCCTCCCAAAAAGATTGTCTTCCCTTATTAGTTTGTCCCAAAGAGATTGACACATTTTTATATTTAGAAATAATTTAACTTTATGAAATGATTTATAGCTATACAAATATCTAATATTTATTTAGGACTATATTTTTAAAAAATCTTTATTTTTTAAATTCCGTGTCAATTCAAATTAAAATAATCTTTTTGAAATGCAGACAATATTTATTAAAAGCGTGTAAAACAAAAAAATAGATAATTTGAAACTGAGAAAGTATGATTATTTTGAATAGCACAAATGATTTGTGACCCCGCCCCACACGCGCACACACAAAAAATACTCTAGTAGTGGTCAAGGCCTTTGTGAAATGTGCTAACTTCAAAATGCTTTTTTTTTCCCTTAATGATTACTAGTAACTTTCATATGTTATAAATGATTAATATTCCTCTCAAATTATTTATTGTGATTATTAAAAATAATTGTCTATAATTATTTATTATTTTAAAAGTTTAAGATATAATTAATTATTTTTATCTATTTTATCTCTTTTTATTAATGAAGAAGACACATAAATTAAGTGAATATTTAATGGAGAAGAATTATAACTTAGAGATAAAGTATATCAAATTATCCTCCTTTAATTAATATTTTTTAAAGTACATAAAAATTAAGAAAATGATAAATAATTTGAAACGGAGGGAGTAAGTGGTATGGAACATTAATTACTGCAAAATGCTGATTTAAGTTCCACGTAAACAATTTAGAACAAAAATGTGTATACTTCTCGATAGTACTCCAAGTCTTTCTCCAATGATGAAAAGAAGTCCTTTTCGAAATGATGCCTAATTTTGGATGCAGAAACACTTTCACAAGTTCCAACTCCAAATTTGATTTCTTACCCTTTGTTGCTGAATTAAATATTTCGAAAGGTACATAATACAAACTCGTATTTCTCCCGTTCTCATTAGTTGTTATGTTTACTAAATACGTAGTTATTTTTTTCAAATACTTATCAATTTTAAAAAAGAATTCAAAAATTTCTCTTAGCATTAGTTGTTCTAGAATTAGGAGGCACATAAATAAAGTCCACTTATTTATCAAAAATAGATTAATGCAGGTCAAAATAATTGTTCAAAAAACAATTATCACTTTGAATTTCTAAAACTAAAGTCGGCTATTATTTTCAATTGTGCCCGTTATATTAATACTGTTCAATTCTCAAAAAATATTTAATAATTAAATATTATAGTTATAATGGTGATAATCATTGGAGAGCTAAAACGGATTACACTATAGAAAGAATGATATCTTATATTTATTAAATTTTGTTTTAATAAGCGTCAAAAGAGCTAAAATTACAATTGCGGATGGAGGATTTTTTTAAAAGGGCATGTAAAAGCTTATCCAGACAACTAAATGGAAACAACGGGAGTACTTATTATTTTTACCACATGTAGCGAATTATTATCACAAGGGGACCACGACTTAAAGTTAGTTAATATTGATCCAAATTAAGATAATAACTTTAAAATGACAATTATTATATTGCATTGCAGTAGACTCTGGGTAGCTGGTTTTAGTTGTTTTTGTTGCTTAACAAATGCTTTTAATTGTACGTACTTCTAGTCTTCTCTTTGGTAATAATTTTTTTACTATTTACCAAACAAAAAATAAAATAACTTTAAGATAGGATGAGAAGTCTGAAATAGTAGAGGAAAGTCAGAGTAACAAATTTTCTTCGAATTAAGATGATTACAAAAAAAAAAATCAATTTACCGTTTACCTGTTCAGAATTTTCTTCAATATAATTTTGGAACACAGAATTTCCCTTGAAAAAAGGGAAAGAGAATGTCAAACTAGGGCGGTTGCCACCCCATACTACCGTCATGCATCGCCACTGCAAATCTGATTACTGGTAATACAGTACTTTTGATGGTTGAAATTTCAAGAAATCACAGGATATATTGAGCCTTGATATTTTTTTTATATCCAGCTTCACATCTTATGCCAGACTATTCCTGAAGATAATAGTTTCGGTACCTAAGTACTACTACCAGTAAATCACAAGATGTACCTGAATGACCAGGGTTTGAGAACAGAGCAACTGATATTACCTACAAGGTCCTACCCCAGAAGAGAGCAAATTGCTCCCACCAGGGTTCTGCAGGCCTCCAGCTGGATTTTAAGTTCCCTCATTTGCCACCAGCTATGCCTCGGGGACTAGAGCCTTGATATTTTGATTTTGGTTTATTGGGAAAGAGAATAATCTCTTGATGATTACATTAATGTAATTAGTTTATATACATGATATATAATAGTCATTCTATGTTATAATTACGGAAATCAAATATACACCTAACTAATACAAAAGATTACTACAATAACTAAAGATATACAAGATCACTAATGATATCAAAAGAATATATTTTCATATATTCTATCACACTCCCGCAGTCGTAGCAGACGGTTGTCGTACGTTGAGACTGTCCCGAAAATCTTCAAACATAACCAAGGGAAGACCCTTAATAAAGATGTTAGCAATATGACAACGTGAAGGGACATGCAAGACACGTGCTTGTCCACGAACAACCTTTTCGCGAACAAAGTGAATATCCATCTCGATATGTCTAGTGCGCTGATGTTGTACATGATTCCCCGAGAGATATATCGCACTAACATTATCGCAGTAGACCAATGTAGCTTTCCGAATAGAAAATGAAGCTCTAATAGGAGGTTACGCAACCAACAAGACTCAGACACCACATTGGCGACCCCTCGATATTCGGCCTCCACGCTAGAGCGTGACAAAGTAGCCCGGTGTTTAAGCCGACCGAGAGACCAAGTTATCACCAAGAAACACAGAATAATCAGATGTTGAATGCATGGTATCTGGACATCCACCCCAATCAACATCTGTATACGAAATGAGAGTAGATACCGATAGCATCTGTATAAGAAATAAGAGTAGATACCGATGAGGGATATATGTGTAAGCCATGATCAAGAGTACCCTGAATGTAGCGCACAATATCTTTGAGAGCGTGCATGCGTTCTTACCTTGGATCATGCATGAATAAACACACCTATTACACTGCATACGTAATATCGGGCATCGTAAATGTGAGATATTGAAGAGCCCCCGCAAGACTATGATAGTGGGAGAGATCCTCATATGGTGTGTGCTAGAAGTAGCACTCAACTTCAGTTTAGTGTCAACCGGAGTATGAGATGACTTACAGGATGACATGCCAGCCCGTTCAATGATCTCTGCTGCATATTTACTCTGAGATATAAATAGACCACATGCAAGATGAGTGACAGCTATACCAAAAAAATAACTCAATGGCCCCAAGTCTTTCATAGCAAATTCGAAGCTGAGAAGAGATATGATAGACTTGTGAAGTTCATCATAGGAAGCAGTCAATATAATATCATCCACATATAACAGAATGTAGGCCATAGAAGTACCATGATAGTATATGAAGAGAGAATGATCAGACTTGTTGTGAGAAAACCCAAGAGCAGACACATAATCTGCAATTTTTTTGTACTAGGCCCGAGGAGCCTGTTTAGCCCATACAAAGATTTCTTCAGCAAGCACACATGATTGGGATGAGCGGGGTCCATGAAACCCAAGGGTTGATGCATGTATACTGTTTCTTTGAGTTCTCCGTGTAAAATGCATTTTTCACGTCCAGTTGATGAATGGGCTATATTTTTAGAGAGCTAGACTAAGAACAGTGCAAATAATTACCGGTTTGATCACCAGACTAAATCTCTCTCCACAATCCATGCCAACCTGTTGAGTTTTGCCATCACATACAAGACGGGCCTTATGCCTCTCAAAACAACCATCAGATTTTTCTTTATGAGTAAAAATCCACATAGAATGAATCACATTAACACCAGGTGGACGGGGCACCAACTCCCACGTCTTATTTTCAATAAGAGCATTATATTCATCATCCATAGCCATTTTTCAATTTGGGTCACGAAGGGCAGACACGTGATTATGTGGTAGAGGGAATTTAGTACCATTAGAGTTGAGATTAAATTGTCGCTTTGGTATAAAAATAACCCTATTGGCTACGAGTAACGGGCCCTGGTCCTAGAATTCAAGTGGGCTGGATTTAGGTGGGAGCCGTAGGCTGGCCCAGTTCTGATGTAGTGGAATCAGGTTGGAAGGGCAGTGGGCTGCCACCCGCTGGGCCTGACAAGTTGGGTCGAGGTTCTGGGTTGGCTGGATGCTGGATGGAAGGAGTTGGGCTAGCGATGATGGCCAGTGGCTGAAGCGCTTCTTTGGAGATTGTTGGGCTGACGGTGGGCACTCTTGGCGGGCTGCGGACTAGAAAAAGTTGGGCCAGCATGCAGTGGGCCTGACCGTGCCCGCTGGTGTATGTGTCATGGTGTGGTTTGAGCCAAATGGTGGACCACATACGGTGAGAGCCCATCATCCAAAAAAATCATATGAATGGGATGTGGAACTATACAACTGAGCAAACAGAAATTGGGTTTCATCGAAAATGGCATGGCGACTAATGATGATCTTATTAGAGGATAAATCATAACATTTGTAACCACGATGATTAGATGGGTAACCCAAAAAGACACAAGCGGTAGATCGGGCTTGAGGTTTGTTTATGGTAGTGAAGGGGAATAGAGGATAACATAAACACCCAAATACCCTAAGGTGAGAATACGAATGGTCTTTTTAATAAATAATTTTGAGTGGAGAGTGGTAGGCTAATCATTTGCTAGGGAGTATGTTGAGAAGATAAGTTGTCATTTGTAATGCATGATGCCAAAATGAAGGTGGTAATGATGCATGTGCTAGTAATGTACGAACAATATTATTAATGGTGCAGATGTTTCTCTCGACTTTTGTGATGACGTATGTGGACATGAGAACCGAAAAGATATACCATTAACCTTACAAAATTCCATAAATGGCCCATTATCAAATTTCCTTCTATTATCACATTGAATGTTCTTAACCTCCCGTTAAAATTGAGTACGGATGAATGCTCTAAATGATAGGAATGTTCAACAAACCTGAGACTTTTTAGATAACAGAAATGTCCACAAAAAATTAGAGTAATCATCCAACAACAAAATATAATAACAGTAGCCCGAAGAGCTCAAAACGGAAGACGTCCAAATATCACTATGAATAATATCAAAAGGCAACATAGTAATAGAATTAGAGGCAACAAAGGGAAATTTAACATGTTTCCCAAGCTGACAATAAGGACAAACATTAGCAATACGAGTGTTATTACACTCAATAAATTTATTATTTTTAAGGGAGTAAAAAACAGACATTCCCGAATGACCCAAACGTGCATGCCATAAGGAAGGTGCTAAAGCTGCAAACGTTGATGATATGGCTTATTTTTTGGTGATGGTGGTGGTGATGGGATAGAGCTCGCCCCGACTATCCCATCTCATTAGATGTATCCCTGTCCAGAAATCCTTCACAGAAAATCTAAATAGATCAAGTTCAACAGAAACTGAGTTATCAATTGTAAATTTTCTAACAGACACCAAATTTTTAATTAATTGAGGAGCATGGAGGACATTTTTCAAGGCTAAAGGCGGGTCTGGGAGAGACAAATTTGTGTGACCATAACCACGAATTGGAATTGAATGACCATTACCAACAATTATGCCATGATTGTTGCTCAAATTGAAATAAGACGAGAGGTTACCTTGCACGGATGTCATATGAGGAGTAATACCAATATCCATGTACCAATTCGCATCTAGAGGATTTTAGCCCTAGTATATGCATCGCTGCCTCGATATCCGTATGGGTCGAGAAGGCTGTTGGGCCCGTAGCAGCGAAGGCCTGTTGTGGCCGAGGCCCAAGCAGGCCAGGCTTGTTGCTGTCGAGGCCCAAACTGGGATGTCTGCTGCTGTCTGCCGTTGGGCCTGGCCAAATTCGGTGTTAGGTATGTGCATGGTGGGATGTGCCACTTCCCACTGGCCCAAGGCTGTTGCCAGGAGTGTTGTGGCCCGGACCCCTGCTGGCCGCCACCACGTCCGCCACCGCTGCCACTGCGGCCACCACCCTTGCCATCACTGTGGCCACCGCTGCAATTTTTTCCATCGTTGTTGCGGTTTTCACCCTTTTTTCCACCATCGTTGTTACGGTTTTGACTATAATTTTCAGAGAATGATTGAGAGTCATCAATTTCTCGGGACGTGACCTCCATCATGGCGGAATGCACTCCGATTGTGGCCTTTTTAGCTAACCCGCTTCTTCTAGAGTGAGCATGGAACGTGCTTGGTAGAAAGACGGGAGAGGATTGTTTTGGCGAAGAAGAGTTTCAACCCCATTATATGCTTCGGAAAGGCCCGCAACCATTTGAAGAACAAAACTATCATTTGTGACTGGCGCTCAAACGTTCTTGAGCTGATCCGATAATTCTTTGAGCCTTTGACAATATACGGAGGCATTCGGAATATATCACACAACCTATTTCAATCTTCCATTGTCGTGGCGTTGGGTTCGATAATTGTATGCAAGAGGTCCGCATAGATGGTAGAATAAATCCGTTGGAGGACCGTAGCATCAAGAGTTGATGATAACTCCATTTCATCATCGGTGGAAGGCATCTTCTCCTTGCCTTTTTCCGGTTTGACGATGTGATGGAGGACTCGATGAGACCTTGCGTGAATTTTAAAAAGTTCCGCCCACATTGCTTTATTACATTTCACAACTCCTAATCTTTTCTTTTTTTATTTTCACTTTTTTGGGGTTGGTTAGCTTATTTTCCCATTTGAAATTGTTTTTTTTTTCTTTTTCTGAAATTTCATTTTGCGTAAAAGAGGGAGTCAAGAACGCACCATACAAGAAAAATCTTGGTAAGAAGTGTTTACAATTGTTACTCTGTTAAGGCAAGAAATTGTATGGTTCGGGTATTGACTTCTGTACTTCAACTTTATTCTATCAATCTAATGGAAGTATGTTTGAATTATTTTTTCTTCAAATCAGAATTTAATTTCTCAGCCTTAAGAAAGTTCTATTTTACATTTCTATTACATCTCTTTCTGTAAACGTACATAATGTAATTCAAGATTGTGGTCCAATATGGGAGGAATAAAGACCATCCTGGCCGAGAGTTGAAAGTCTGTAAGTGTGGGGCCAAAACAACGACACATTAAGAAAGAAAAGCTTGTTTATTATTACTAACATTCATATATATATATATATATATATATATATAGGGGCCTCAATTATCAACTGTTCTTTTTATTTTCAAAAATTATTTTTTATTATATAGGACATAGGGGAAGAGGAAAATAGATTACAAGGGGTGGAATCGAATTCTTACCAACAAGATAAAAATTCAAATAGTCAACCAACTGAGCTATTAAGATTCCTCAATTCTCAACGGTTCTACTTGTCTTTGTGGTGAGAAAATGTATAGGGAAAAAGCATTAAAACCTAAAACCTCATCATACTGATTAAAACTTGTTGGTAGATTTATTATTAAATGTTTGAGTGAACAAAGCAGTCCCTTTTTAGGCCCAAGGGTGTCGATAGGCATCTTTATTCTCAGGTTTAAGATGGAACTTGACCGTTACATAATTGAATGCTTCTTTGCCCTACAAACCCGTGGGTTATCGAGAAAGTAGCGCTTCAATTTTTTCAAATTATATTTCCTGATAAAACATGTCCAGGATTGGGCATGTACTAAGAAATTTGGAGGTTATGATATTTCAACTAATTCCTAACAAATACCTTCTCTAAACAGACGCTTAATATATAATCGTGGTGTTCGGGCCATCTTGCGCATATCTTTATTAATTCCACGGGTTATCTGTTACTCTAATACAATGACGGATAACTCTATCCACCAAGACTTGGATATATAAAAAAATAATGTAATGTTTTTGCCTAAAAGACACTTATTTTCTCACAATAATGATACATTTTATTTTATTTTATTTTTGCATGGAGAGCCATTCCAAGATGCCCCTAAAGGTACAAACTATGGGGATCTGCATTCAGCTTTTTGGATGGAAAAGACAACATGACCTACCTTCAGATATGTACTAAAATAGAAGTGGGAATAGATTTTTTTTTATTTTCAAGGGAAAAATACTTAACCAGGACAGATATCACAATTCACATTACACACACAAAATGTGTATGTATATGCACATAGACGCACATATGAAAATAGTTTCTATCATAAATAGTATAAGAGCATGTTTAGCGAAACTTTTAAAATTACTTATGCTTTTGAATGTTAAATTACGAATAGGACTACCTATTAAGGTTCATTCTAAAATCAACATTATTTAAATAGAGAAATAACTTTAATATTTTATTAAGAAATGCTTTCTTAATTAAAATTTTAAACATAAAAATATATATTAAGACTTTTAATGAGTATACATGTAGTTAAATAAAAAGAATAAAGAGGAGAAGAGGATTGTATTTATTGTAGAATAGTGTAATTCTCCTTGGTTTGAGGCTTCTCATTTATGCAATATATATAGTTGTTTACAATTACAAACCTACTTGTATAAGGATCTCTACTTTATCTAATTGCACTTGAATAATAATTACAGAATATATGGAGAATATTTATTTATTCTCTATCACTCCTCTCAGTTGGAGAGGGAGGAGGATGAACTCTCAGACTGGATCTGAAGTCAAGAAATAACTGCCGAGGAAGTCCCTTAGTAAATATATATGTGTATTGATAGGAAGAAGGAACATGTAACACCCTAACATGGTCCATGGCAACCTCCTCACGAACAAAATGAATATCCATCTCAATATGTTTGGTTCGCTGATGTTGAACCGGGTTATGAGACAAGTAAACAACAGATATGTTGTCACAGTAGACAAGAGACACCTTACGTAAGGGACAATGAAGCTCTAGATGAAGGTTTTTGAGCCAGCAAATCTCGGCAACAACGTTCGCAACACCTCTATATTTTGCTTCTGCACTCGAACAGGAAAGTGTGGCTTGCCGTTTGGCAGACCACGAGATGAGATTATCACCCAAAAATACACAGTAGCCGGAAGTAGATCGATGTGTGTCCGGACAGCCGCCCCAAACGGCGTCCGTATACGATATCAGCCTGATCGGTGCAAATGGATAAATATGTAATATGTAGTCAAGAGTACCCTTAACGTACTGAATGATACGTTTAAGAGCAGTAAAGTGAGGCTCCCTGGGAGCATAGCTATGGAAAAGAACTGGCCGATTCATCAACTTGATGTGAAAAATGCGTTCTTACATGGGGATTTAAAAGAAACTGTATATATGCATCAACCGCCTAGCTTTGTGCATCCAGAGGCTTCTCAGTATGTCTACCGTCTTCGAAAGTCAATCTATGGCTTGAAACAAGCCCCCAGGGCTTGGTATGAGCGTTTTGCCACTTTCATCATGCAGATCGGGTTCGTGTGCAGCAAAAGTGATAATTCACTTTTTATTTCTAGTGTAATTAGGTAAAGTAGAGATCCTTATACAATTAGGTTTGTAATTGTAAACACACACACACACACACACATATATATATATATATATATATATATATATATATATATATATATATATATTGCATAAATGAGAAGCCAACCAAGGAGAATTACACTATTCTATAGAATATATGGAGAATATTTATTTCTCTATCATTTATATTTGAAAGAGATATGAGTTAAATTAATAAGAGAAAGTTTGGTATATAAATTTTTTGTAAATGTATTTTTCATTTTGAATGAAAATAGATTATTTTTGTCTTCTTCTTTTGCTTATTGAAAGAACAAGAAATTTGTCATTTTTTCCTAATAATAGAAAACACTTTTTTATTTTTGGCCAAATTATTTAAATTTCCAAATTCAAAAAAAAAAGTGCTTGGGACCTCCCTGAAACTAGGCCAAACACGACAGACAGGACATTAGCACTCAGACATATGCTTTAGAAAGATAAATTTCTTATTATATGATTGAATCACAATAAATTTATTTGTAGGAAATCTTGCAAATAAATTCAGCGTCTTTAACGAGGCTACGTCTTGAATACGAAAGCCACAAGACTAGGTTATAAAAAATAGGCAACCAAGGAAAAGGAGACAGTGTAGCATGAGGACCTGCTCTATGCACCTATTGAAAATGTAGTGAAATTAGGCAATTAAATACCCTATCAAAGCATATTAAGCCAGAGGATTAGGCTAACCAATTAAACAGAACTACTGCCATAAATCAATTGTTTTTTCTTGATTATGCCCTCTAAGCACGTAATTAAGTGCGCGTTTGCTGTAAATTGTAATATTGGTTTTGAATAATTACTTTATAAAACATGAAAGCTAAGTTAAGTACAAAAGGAACTCTAAAGCGAGGTAGGAAGTAGCCATTTAAGATACTTGATGTGCCATTTTGACTTGCTTAATTCTAAAATCATAATTTCGGCTCATGCAGATCAGAAAGAGTTAAGAGATGGATCTTAATGATTTTGTAGGAGATATATATTTAACGATTTTACATATAATTGCAAAAGTATGGCTTATTTTATGTTTATATTATTTTCGAGAATAAAAGATGTTGACTTGTTTTATCAAGACACAAAAAATGCTAAATGACCAGTACTCCTATCACCCTTCCTATCAAATAACAACCGGAATAACAATAGAGAGTGTGAAAATTGAATGTGAGATTTACTCAAATATATGGTATTAGTCTGTTTGGTCTAAGTTTCCAAAGATTGCTTCATTTACTTAGAATTTCAAAAAATATAAATTAAAATATTAAAGTTTGTACTTGACCAATTCATTTAAAAAATATCTTTTAGATTATATTTGACTAACTTTTTCTTCAACAATTGCTTTTGAGTATCAAATAATGAAAAAGGACTGTATCAAGGTTTGTTTAGAAGAGTGTTATTAAACAGAAAAAAAAATTAAAATTTATATTATGAAAACTTTTAGTTAAGTATTTTTATTATTATTTGGTTAAAATAAGAAACATAACATAATATTATATATTAAAATTGTTATTACTTATTTCTTACACGATGATCTAAATATACCAAAATACATCACTCAATATAAATTAAAAATTCGCTTCAAGTGGATAAGAAGAGATGGTACATAACAAAAAAGTAAAGGAAAAGAGAGTTGTATTTATATTTGAGAGATGAAATGGTCAAATTAATGAGATGATTTCAATAGAATATTTGTCTATATTCTTTCATTAATTGTATATCTTTTATTTTAGGTATAATTATAATTATTTTGTAATTAGGTTACTTAGTTACCTAGTTTGTATCAAAGTAAATATTCTTGTAACCTTATATATATCGTAAACCATTCATCAATAAAATCAAGGAACATATTCTTTTATGGTATCAGTAGCCTAAAACTACAAACACTACCCTAGCCGCCGATACACCTTCTCGGCCGCCACCTTTTTTCAACGTCGGCACCTAACCCACGTCAGAACCCTAGTCGCCGACCTCTCTCGGCCGCCCCCCCTCCCCCTCTTTTCCCCACGACGGAACCCTAGTTTTTCCGGCCATTCTCCCTCACTCTTCCTCCTAAATTTCATCTTCCATGGCTGACAAAACCAAATTCCATCTGCCATTTGCCGTAAACAACATTAAAAAATTCATCCATGTGACTCTTGAGATGGAAAAGGATCAATATTCCTCGTGGGCGAAGCTTTTTAAGATCAATTATCGTGTTTACGAAGTTATTGACCACATTATCCCTCCCACGCCGAAGTCCACAGACGTACCATCGACTTCGACTTTTGATGATGTACTCTAGTCTCGTTTGGACGCTGTCGTCCTCCAGTAGATATACGACATGATATCTAATGATCTGTTGCACACCATCAGTGAGACCGATGCCACTGCCCGCCAAACGTGGGAACGTTTGGATAGTATTTTCCACGACAACAAAACTCAATGAGCGTTATACCTTGAAAATCAGTTCAAGGACGTTCATTAGGACGATTTCCCAAACGTGTCTGCCTATTGTCAAGAACTCAAGATGCTTACTGACCAACTCTCCAATGTCGGTACACCGGTCACTAATCAGTGATTGGTCATGCAACTTATTACAGGTTTGAACGAATCATATGACGGCGTTGCCACCATCCTTCAGCAATGCACGCTGTTACCTCCGTTTTATGAGGCTCATTCGAAGATCACCTTGAGAAAACTCAAAAAATCAAGCGCAGCACCACTCGGGCCAGCATTGCTGACGCCGCCCTCACCACCACCGCCGGGCCCTCCACCGACGGCAGGGCCTCCCGATCCGACAACCAGAACCGTCGGCCAGAGGACCCACAACAGTCCTCTTCCTCTTGTAACAACCACCGGAGCAGGCAGTCCGGTAAGAGCCGCGACGGAAGAAAGTTCGACAACAACGGCGGCGTGAAGGGGCAGTCCCCGCCGGCTGGAAATAGCCAGCTGTGACAGCGACAGTGTCGTGGGCTGCCAACCCGTTGTGGGTCACGTGGGCCCCACCGTCATGGGCCTCCCATCCTTGCATGTATACAAAATCCTCGTAAACTCCACCTCAGAACCGACCGGCCCAACCTAGCATACTTGGCTCACGCCCACAACAGGCCTACACAACATAAGCCCCTCCACCATCGACTTATGCACCGACTGACATTGAGGCAGTTATGAGCACAATGTCACTCAACACTCCAGACGAAAATTGGTATATAGACACAGGTGCCACATCTAACATGACGGCATCACAATGTACTCTCTCGTCTTATTCCAATTTGAGTAATTTAAATCAGAATATTATTATTAGTAGTGGACAAAGTATTCCTATCCGCGATTATGGTCATTCCTCCCTATCATCACCACATCCACCACTAATCTTAAAAATTGTCCTCCATGCCCCTAAACTCATTAAGAATTTAATCTCCGTGCGACATTTCACAACTGACAATTGGGTTTCCCTTGACTTTGATCCTTTTGGTTTTACTGTAAAGAATTTTATGACAGTGGGACGAATAATGAGATGTGATAGCACCAGAGATCTCTACCCTATTTCAAACGCCGTCAACAATCCAGCCTCAGTTCCCTCAACCTTTATTGCTCTTTCATATTCCTTATGGCATTCTAGATTAGGACATCCGGGAAACTGTTTTATGCTCCCTTAGGAAAAATAATTTTATTAATTGCAATCGTATTTCTAGGACCCCTATATGTGAATCTTGCGCTTTTGGAAAACATGTCAAATTATCATTTTCTGCATCCATAAATTGTACTTTAATGCCTCTCGATATCATACATAGTGATTTGTGGACATTCCCTATTTTGAGTAAGGTTGGCCACCGATATTATGTGTTATTTTTGGACGATTATTCCAACTTTCTATGGACTTTTCCAATTGAAAATAAATCTCAGATCTACCCCATTTTTTCTTCATTTAGAGCTTTCGTAAAAATACAATTTGAAAAGTGCATTAAATATTTTCAATGTGACAATGGCAGGGAATTCGATAATAACCAATTCAAATAACTTTGCTCCAAAAATAGCCTTACCTTTCGTTTTTCCTTCCCTCACACATCCTCTCAAAATGGTAAAGCCGAACAGAAAATCCGAACCATAAACAACCTCATTCGTGCCCCACTTGCTCACGCCTCAATTCCCCCTCAATTCTGGCATTACGCACTCTCTATGGCCACCTATCTCATAAACATAATTCCAAACAAGTCTCTAGCTCAACGGTCGCCTACCTAAGTTATGTTTCGTAGGAACCCCTCCTACTAACACTTGCATATTTTTGGATGTCTTTGTTACCCTCTACATCCGACCACTCACAAACTCCAACCATGGTATTCCCCGTGTGTATTTCTGGGTTACCCTGCCAATCATCGTGGTTACTCGTGCTATGACTTGTCGAGCCATAAAATTATTATTTCACGTCATGTCCTATTTAACGAGTCTCAATTCCCTTTTGTCTCTCTACACTCGCCGCCTCGACATTCCTACGTCTTTCTAGATTATGGCCTAAATAATCTTCTAATTCACCATTTACATAGTCTGACGTCCTAGACCCCAGCACCCACCACCATCTAGGCTAGTCCGGGACTAGCTTCCCACTCGGTTCTGCCGATGGTGGCCCAGAACAGCCCGCCTCAAGGTGATTCCGTAGCCACCTCTCGGCAAACCGAGGTTCGGCCACCCAATACCGTCACCCCTGCCCTTCCTTCTCTTCCCGACAGTCGCGCGACAAACCCCCTCCCGTCCCTCATCCCGGGACACACTCTCGGACTATGGAAACCCGTGCCATGCACGGAATTTATAAACCTAAACGATTTAACCTTTCCGTTTCAGTTGTCCATTTCCTTTTCCCTCATAACCCGAATGAAGCCTTGTTCGACCCTAATTAGAAAGCCGCAATGATTGATGAATATAATACTCTTATTGATAATAAGACGTGGGACCTAGTACCCCATCTACCAGATGCTAACATTAGTCAGTCCATGTGGATTTTTAGATATAAAAAAAAATTTATGGTTCTTTTGAGAGGTACAAGACTCGTCTTGTAGGTGATGACATGTCTCAACAGGTGGGAGTGAACTGTGATGAAACGTTTGCCCGGTCGTAAAGCCCGCAACCATTCGGATCGTCCTCAGCATTGTCATATCCAAGTCTTGGCCCATTCATCATCTTGATGTCAAGAATGCCTTCTTACATGAGGATCTTCATGAAACAGTATATATGCATCAATATATGGGTTTCAGGGATCCTATTCATCTGAATTATGTGTGTATGTTGTGGAAATCGCTCTATGGACTGAAACAGGCTCCTCGAGCATAGTACCAGTGGTTCGCCGATTATGTTTCCTCTATCGGTTTTTCACACAGTAGATTCGATCATTCCATGTTCATCTACAACAAGGGTACAAACATGGATTACCTATTATTATATGTTGATGACATCAACCTCACCACATCATCTGATGCTCTCTGTCGGTCCATTATGTCTCTCATGTCCTCTGAGTTTGCTATGAAAGATTTGGGGCCCATGAGTTATTTTTTGGGCATCTCTGTCACTCGACATTCTGGCGACCTATTTCTATGTGAGAAGAAGTACGCCGAAGAGATCATTGACCATGCAGGCATGCCATCTTGCAAACCATCCCACACACCTATAGACACCAATTCCAAGCTCAGCACTGATTTCGGCCTTTCATATTCAGACCCGACTCACTATCGTAGCCTGGCTGGGGCCCTACATTACCTCACATTCATGAGACCAGACATATCCTATGTCGTGCAACAAATCTGCTTGCACGTGCACAGTCCGACGGAAGCACACATGCATGCCCTCAAACGTATTTTACGATATGTCCAATGTACACTTCACTTTGAATTACATCTATACATGTCTTCGCTCACTGGTCTCACTGCTTATTCTGATGCTGACTGGGGTGGATGTCCTGACACCCGACGTTTCACGTCTGGTTATTGCATTTTCCTCAGAGATAATCTATTGTCTTGGTCTTCCAAAAGGTAACCTATACTATCCCGATCCAATGCAGAAGCAGAATACATAAGTATTGCCAACGTCATCTCTGAGTCTTGTTGGATCCGTAACCTTCTACTTGAGCTTCACTGCCCGATTCAAAAGGCAACACTGGTCTACTGCGATAATATTAGTGCGATATATCTTTCTGGCAATCCCGTCCAACATCAGCGCACTAAACATATTGAGATGGACATTCATTTCGTTCGCGAAAAAGTGACTCGTGGTCAAATTCGTGTCCTTCATGTTCCTTCCAGATATCATATTGCCGACATCTTCACCAAATAACTTCCGCGCATACTATTTGATGATTTTCGAGCCAGTATCAGTGTTCGAGAACCTCACGCTTCGACTGCGTGGGTGTAATAGAATATTTCCCAATATTCTTTCATTAATTGTATTAATTGTATATCTCCTATTTTAGGTAGAATTATAATCCTTTTGTAATTAGGTTAATTAGTTACCTAGTTTGTATCAAAGTAAATATTCTTGTAACCTTATATATATTATAAATCATTCATCAATAAAATGAAGAAACATATTCTTTTAGATTTGATAAAATTTATTGGTAAGAATTTCCTGCAAAGGTTTGTAGCTTTTCTCCATGGCAGAAAATTGTTTCTGCTACTGCTAAAAAGAACTCTTTTTTACCAAATACCTCAAATTAAATCTCTAAAAAATATTGTTTTTATTGGAAAAAAATATTTGCAGCTTCCCAAGATTAATACTCCTTCTGTACCAAATTATTAGCTACTTTATCTTGGTAATAGCTGCAGCAAACATGTCATATTTTTCCAAGATTAATACTCATTTTTTACCAAATTATTAGATAGTTTAGCTCAAAAACATTATTTCAATTAATTATCACTTCAAGAAAACTAAACACTTCTCTTTTTGGTAATAAGTGTTAGTAAAGCCAAAAGATTTAGCAATTGTTTGGGATGTTAAAATGGGCCTGAGGGAGTACTCCTAACACTTAATGTTCTCTTGCCATGTTGAATTGTTGATATCATGATATTATATGGTGTGAAGTTGGTAAATAATTACATTAATTTACAAGATGTTTACAGTGAATTAAGAAAATCAATTGAACTTTAATAATTAAATTAAAGTAAAAATACATATTACTTATTCATGATTAAATAATATATAATAGTATTAGTATATGTAAAATCCAACCCTTTTCTGGACACATTCCCTCAAACTGTTTAGAGGTCAGGCATAGCCCCCTCTTTTTTTTTAAGTAATCTTCAATGAATATATCCCAGGCACATGGGCCAAAAAAAAAAAAAGGTTTACCTTGGTCAATGTCAAACATTTCCGATAAATGAAGTATATTATTTATATATCATTATTCGCAATTAAAATGTGATATTCTACTATATATAGATGCACGGTAATGCATATTTTGGCGGTTATAAAAAACTGCCATAATCTCCTTATTTTTTTAATTGTGACCATAAATACACTTGTGTATGCAAAATACACGGTCATCGTTATATCGTAGGTTGAACCTAATCAAGAATTTAGTAATTATCTTCATATAGACATTGCTATAGCATAAACTAATTATGCACCTGTCACGTATATACAAGCAAATTTTTATATATCTAACAGTTTATACAGTAATCACTATGTTAATACTAATCAATTGCAATGAAACTCAAACCAAAAACAAAAGGAGAGAGAAAAACAACACTTACAAACTTATAAAGTTTTGGGAGAGTCGCACTTTTCGTACCTTCAATTAGTAAATTCTAATTTTGGTTATTGTGATTTATAAGTCAACACATTTAATCTTCAATAGTTGAAAAGTGTGCTTGTGGTCTCTTTATTCAGGAAACATGTTTTATTTGAACTATTTTTAGAATGACTTACAAACTTATAATTCATTCAAATCAGTTTTCTATTATAAATAAAGATATTTCCTTCATTGTATTTTTATTCTTAAAGAGAAATAAAAACTCTCATCTCTTTCTCTGCAATATTATTATTCTATTATTTTATAACACGTTATCAGCACGAGTCTCTACTATTGAGATCATATGCTTTAATCAGATATGATCTTATTCTTGAAAGAGTTAGTTAATTTTTCTTTCCGAGTCAGGCACACGTCTATTTGCTTATATTTCTTTATGAATCTTTGCAAGTCTCTGGCATACAGTATGATATATGACTTCCCGTGAATAATATTACCTTGGCATGATATATCACCATGACATACTATTTATGAAATATTTGTTAATCTTGAACTTGCATCTTGAATAGTTACTGTTGAGTGGGCAGATGAATTTAACTCTTATTTTATACAAGCTTAATTCTAGAATATATGTTCAACTAGTTCCTCGCAGATCCTAGCTAGTTTAGTTGTTGGATATGTAAAGCACGTACGGGAATAGTAAATAACTATTACAGTGATCGAAAGAATAAACAACAAAGATTACAACAAGTTGTCAATCTCTTGATCTTGAATTGGAACTCCAAATCTGGATCTTGTAATCAGAAATACAAGAACATGAACTGCTACACTTGTGGCTTGTAGAACCACTGAGAATCCGAACGGTTAGAGTCCTTTGAAAATCAAGTTCACACCTGAAACACTTAGCATCACAACACCACCGGCTGAGTCGAGAGATGACTCTCTATCTTTAAGACAAGATTTCCCCCGTATATAGGCTTTACGGAAGTGTGGACAATAGTCTCCCAAGATGAAACAACAAACTATCAAATGTGCAAAGCCTACACAAATGATCTCAGTGAAGAACACGAATAATGAAGATTGCTAAGAGAAGGATTGCTATCAGGAAAATCTGATCTCTTTGTGGTGTTGTTAACTTGTGTGTCTCTTTTTCTTTTTTTCTTTATCTATAGAATTGAGCCAAAGGTCTCAATTTATAGGTGTGCAAGATAGCCTTTCAAATGCCCCATAACGGCATTCAATTTCCATGTAATTGATGGCATTTAACCCCCAAGTAATGCAACAACATAATGGTCCAAGTAATGGCCATTATTGGGTGGATTCAATGCCATTGAAACCACCTCAACAGCCAAACCTTTGGAATTCCGTTGAGCAAACACTGCCTGGAAAGCGCCGCGGCGCTGCAACATTGTAACATCCTGGAATTTTGGACAATGATTTGAGCACCTAAGCGTAATAAGTAGACTCGGGCCTCGGGAATTTTTATGTGATATCACATATGCTAATAAAGAGACTAGAATATAAAAGAATTAGACCCCGAAATAATTTTGGACGTAACAAGTGTGACGACGGGGATCGAGAATAAATTTAGTGTGTGCACAAAGAAGTTATGGACTAGTGCTATATCGCATGATTATGACATTAAGTATATGAGGGTTTTATAAGTCATCAAGATTTAAGTGAATTGGGACCAAGAAATTAATTAAGATTATTGGATAAATATTACGCGGACAACAAATTTTTACTCTTACGTAATGAGAATAATATTGGAATTACAAGCTGCCAGGTGGCAATCATTTTATCAATAGTATTAAGTAAGTGACTTGATGATTCAAAGGCACATAATGTGGGATAATGACACGTGGAAAGTGGGAGCACACTAATCTGGGAGCTTATCATTTAATCTTGCTATATCACGTTAGAAGGGTACCAAAACTATATGGGATAAGACCACTTTTAATGAACTCGTGTTCATGGATATTGTTCACAAGTACCTTATGCATACACCAACCATTTGATGGTCTTCAATAGATGGTCGTTCTTGGAACTGAGATGTTCTTCAGTTTTTCTTGAACACCCAATTTCAGACGCAATTCTCCATTTACAATGTGTTGTCTAATGTGGACTCTTTGGAATTTGTACATGGACCATTTCATTGGCTTGGTTTGTCGGTGAATAATTTTGTGGTTTCATTTAGTATTTCAAAGGAGGTGTTCGAAGAGATAGTGCTGGAGGGTTTCATGAAAAATAAGATTGGGGTGTATCACGGGCTGCTTTAGTTATATTGTGGACACAAAATGACTAAGGTATGTTAAGACAAATTATTTATTTTTTTGGCATGTTTCATGTAACGAAATATAATCGTGATATTGCTCCATAATTTATTCTACTCCTAGTAGTTAAGAATATTCATGATATTGATTCCTATGTTAAAAATATGTCTAAATATGTTCCTAAGTCCTTATTAAGGCATACGAAAAAGATGTTAATATTTACGGCGTTAACCGAATGTACAAGAAAATTATGTCATTGAGGATACTTTATTGTGATTCATGCATTTGCATTTGCATTGCATTCATGTTTCACCCAAGACCGTATATTGGGGATGGAAAACGGGAAACGCAGACCACCTGATCAGCTGTGATATGATAATGATAAAGCATGTGTAGCTTAATGAAGGAAGATGCCTGATTAAGGGCCAATATATATATATATGTTGTGGGGAGGAAGATGCCCTTGTATGGCCAGTATATATGTATTTACCTCATTATGCATGACATTTAGACATATTATGCCCACAGACGCCGACATGAAATGATGCCCACAGAGGCTGTTATGGTAAGGAAGATGCCCAATGGGCCGATGTATATGTAAACCGCATTGTGCATGACATTTAGGCATATGTATTAGGACCCTCAGAGATATGTACTATTGATCAGTTGTTTTTGTTTCAGTTGTTGTTATATCCCTGTTATACTATTGTTCATGCCTAATATACTCAGCACATCAGTCGTACTGACGTCCCTTTTGTCGGGGGACGCTGCGTTTCATGCCCGCAGGTTCAGTTAAAGAGGGTGACAGTCCACGCTAGTAGGTTGCTGGTTCAGCTGATGTTGAAGCACTCTATTTATTTCAGAGTTGCAGTTGGTCGTGGTACAGTATTTTTGCATCCGCATATGGGTATGGCGGAGTACTATCCCATCCTTGTGATGTCATGTATTCTTTAGAGGCTTGTAGACAGGTGTCCTGTGGTTAGTTGTCATGTGTGGCCTTGGAGACCCTTGTATGGGTATGTATATATGAAATTTGGATTTCTGGTTAAGATTTTCTATAATCTTTTTCTGCTTAGTTCGTATTCAATTGTGATTAGAAGTTGGTTGTACGATTAGCGGTACCCGGTGGGTGGGGTCCGGGTGCCCGTCGCGACCCTCCGATTTGGGTCGTGATAAGTATTTAGCGCCGCGGCTCTAGAATGCCAAACATGCAATTAGCGCCGTGGCTCAGCTTGGGGGGGTGCCGCGGCCCAGTCCGGGAGGCGCCACAGCCGTTCTCGGCTCCGCGTCCCTTTTCTGACTCGTACCATCTTACACTTCGCACAATCCTTCATTTGTTTACCAATGTGAAACACTTGTTATTTAGTCAATAACCGTCCATCATTCTATGTCGCAAACATTTCACTTACATACCAATATCTCTTTCATTAACGAAATTTACGTTACTTGGCACTAAGATTGCACGTGTGTGGAAACGACATTTTCGACGTGCGGTGCCCCAATTGTTCGAGTCATAAATAATGGGATAAACTTAATTCCACATTAGTAAATTTTCAACATTAGTTTATGGTAAAGATATACTCCAGTATCCAATGATTTATTACATGTTTAACTGCCATAGGCTAGTATGTAATTAGATAGAAATAGAAATAATATTTTCTTTTCATAGAATTATATATGAGTATTGTTTCTTGTGTAGAAGAAAATTACATACATCAGGCAGCGTTTTTGACTCTCCAATTCACAAATAGTGACTTTAATTCTATCAAAATTAATTGGAGACTATTCTCTATAATTGAAAAGAAGAAAATTCTTAATACTATATATATGTCTCAATTTGCTCCTGAAGTAGCAATATCTTAAAAGAGATTCTAAAAGAATTTAGCATTCTTTGACACCAAGAGGCGATAAGCACTACTGTTATTTGCAAATCCAGTGGATATGCAATCTACAGTCTTAGGTCCAACTTGACCTGTTTCGGTATTCCAACCTTTATCAAGCCACCCCACAACACAACATTAGTAGGTGGGATCCTTTCCTTATTTCACACGGAGAGTTATCCTTATAATTATGTGTAGTTCTGTTGAGAATCGCATTAGCGGTAAAGATCGTCTTGCTCCACATATTTTGGGCATACGGCTTTGCGCTTGGCTAATACCGTTAGACTGAGGTGAGTAATGAGCAGTCGTTTGATCAACGATGCTTAACATTCTCCCCTTCTATCACTATGAATTCCTCAATCCGTAGGCTTAGTTGATTTTCAACTTCTGCTTTATAGCGCTTATCCGCTTCAACAACTTTATCTTTGCTTTTTAACAAACAAAGGATGAAATACGTTGTACCATCGTCAAAGTACTTGTCTCTCCCCTCTATTTTGTATAAACTTTAAATCACCCATGTATGTGTGACTAAGTTCTAGAGGAGCGATGCTTCTTTCGCTATTCCTTTGACTGAACTTGTCCCCCCCCCTATTTTGTACAAACTTCAATTCATCCATGTAGGTATGACTAAGTTCTAGAGGAGCGGTGCTTCTTTCGCTATTCCTTTGATGGAATGGAAAGGTGATTTTGCCTCTTTGCCTACCTCACATTTATTTTGAGGGTTTATGTCGACAGAAGGCAACAATCTCAACTTCGTTAGCTTTTGAATGACTTTCTATTTAATGTGTCTTAATCTATGATGGCATAGATGCACGGATTACAAATATATCATTCATTTAGCTACAGACATATTGTACCATTCTTATAATTACAGACATGTTAGATTAGTCTCAAACCAACTTGACAAACAACGTCCCTTAAACCAAGTTTGGGACATGTATCACATCCTTTTAGAGTGATCCCATTCCATGAAGTCCTATTGAGGACAACCTCTCCAACCCCTTCTACTTTAGAGGTGGCATTACTTCACATAAACAACCTTTTACCCGTGGTTAGGGCATAACCGGATCATATATGATCTGGATACTCTGGCCCACTCCAGTTGCTTTGGCAGACTTAGTGTCCAAATTCTTTTCTGCCTTTCTTCTGGCCTTCAGATCATTTAAGACCTGGAAATTTTAGCCCACCTCACTAGGTGTCCATTACTTTTCTGCCTTTCTTTTGACCTTCAGATCTTTTAAGACCTGGAAATTCTGGCCCACTCCAGTCGCCCGTAGTGTGCGACTGAGTGTCCAATATCATCCTATCAACTGAATCATGGCCCACTCCAGGCGCCCGTAGGCTTTGTACGACTGAGTGTCCAATGTCATCCTATCAAATGAAGGATCTTCTGTCAAATAGTGTGACAGGTTCAACGTCATAAGAAAAGTCATTAGCTTTTAGTCTTCTTCCTTTGAGATTGGTGCCCAGACAATTCCTAGCGCTTGCTTAAGAGTGGTACCAATTTTTGCGTAGTCAGTGGATCTCTCTCCTTCGTATGTGCGAACATACTTTACAC
Organism: Anisodus acutangulus; assembly: GCA_029783415.1. Lineage (NCBI taxonomy): Eukaryota > Viridiplantae > Streptophyta > Magnoliopsida > Solanales > Solanaceae > Anisodus > Anisodus acutangulus. The sequence continues at coordinate 23,222,168 of CM056506.1, read as the reverse complement.
ACGTTAAATAATTACTCCCAAAAGAACAGATCTTTTAAGTTTTGTTTACAATAGTCCAATCTTTATATGGGAAGGAAGAAGATTCAATATCTGATTTTAAAGTGTAGGGAATATAAGTTTTTAATGAAAACACTTTCATATTCCCAGCCTTGCTTTACACACTTTTATTCAGATATTAACTAAACACATTATAGATAAGGAATAATTATTAACTTAGACCTTTTGGATTCTAGCCCACTTCAGTTAGACTTAGTGTCCATATCCTCCTTACTATAACTCGGATCCTTTGTCTGGGACAGATATAAGACTTTTGCTACATGATAGAACATCATCTTCAGCCTTCTCCTCTTGTCCCAGTTGACATTCTCAACCTCTCGTGGGCGCTTGTTTCCACCACCCTCGAGAGCGGTGACACCAACTCGTCTTTGATCTTTAGTCATACTAGCATGACTATCAGGAGTATCTTGAAGATCAGCATCAGATCCAGAGATCCCACCTTTGACAGAAATAGATTTGTAGCTGTCGTCAAAGATAGAACCAAAACTAGGACCAAATTTGAAAGCAAGGTTGTTGACAGAGACAGTGTTTGAACTGTTAACAGAACTGTCAACAGAACTATTTTCAACAAGAAAACCACAGCCAGATTTGGGACCATATCTGTTGGCACACATCTTTCGAGCACTAATACAATCTTGTCTTAAAATTATTTGATATATAAAGCACGTACGGGAATAGTAAATAACTATTACAGTGATCGAAAGGATAAACAACAAAGATTACAATAAGTTGTCAATCTCTTGATCTTGAATTGGAACTCCAAATCTGGATCTTGTATTCAGAAATACAACACGAACTACTACACTTGTGGCTTGTAGAACCGCTGAGAATTCGAACGGTTAGAGTCCTTTGAGCATCAAGTTTACACCTGAAACACTTAGCAACCAATTAGATAATCACAACACCACCGGCTGAGTCGAGAGACAACTCTATGTCTTTAAGACAAGATTGTCCCCGTATATAGGCTTTACGGAAGTGTGGACAATAGTCGCCCAAGATGAAACAACAAACTATCAAATGTGCAAAGCCTACACAAATGATCCCAGCGAAGAACACAAATAATGAAGATTGCTAAGAGAAGGATTGCTACCAGGAAAATCTGATCTCTTTGTGGTGTTGTTAACTTGTGTGTCTCTTTTTCTTTTTTTTCTTTATCTATAGAATTGAGCCAAAGACCTCAATTTATAGGTGTGCAAGATAGCCTTTCAAATGCCCCATAATGGCATTCAATTTCCATGTAATGGATGTCATTTAACCCCCAAGTAATGCAGCAACATAATGGTCTAAGTAATGACCATTATTAGGTGGATTCAATGCCATTGAAACCACCTCAACAGCCAAACCTTTGGGATTCCATTGAGCAAACACTGCCTGGGAAGCGCCACGGCGCTGCAGCATTTAGCGCCGCGGCTCTAGAATGCCAAACATGCAATTAGCGCCGTGGCTCAGCTTGGGGGGCGTCGCGGCCCTTCTCGGCTCCATGGCCCTTTTCCGACTCGTACCATCTTACACTTCGCACAATCCTTCCTTCGTTTACCAACGTGGAACACTTGTTATTTAGCCAATAACCGTCCATCATTCTATGTCGCAAACATTTCACTTACGTACCAATATCTCTTTCATTAACGAAATTTACGTTACTTGGCACTAAGATTGCACGTGTGTGGAAACGACATTTCCGACGTGCGGTGCCCCAATTGTTCGAGTCATAAATAATGGGATAAACTTAATTCCACATTAGTAAATTTTCAACATTAGTTTATGGTAAAGATATACTCCAGTATCCAATGATTTATTACATGTTTAACTGCCATAGGCTAGTATGTAATTAGTTAGAAATAGAAATAATATTTTCTTTTCATAGAATTATATATGAGTACCGTTGATTGTGTAGAAGAAACTTACATACATCAGGCAGCGTTTTTGACTCTCCAATTCACAAATAGTGACTTTAATTCTATCAAAATTAATTGGAGGCTATTCTCTATAATTGAAAAGAAGAAAATTATGAATACTATATATATGTCTTAATTTGCTCCTGAAGTAGCAATATCTTAAAAGAGATTCTAAGCTATTATTATTTAATATGCTTAAGGCACGTTCAGATATGTTCCATCCCTGAAGAATAAGAATTTTCGATAAATGTTACAAATACAGATCCGAAGTGAATGTTATTTAGTAAAGCTTATAAATATGAACACATATTTGGTTGTAAATATATCACTCCTCACCTCCAGAAGAGGCAGAACAGTTGAGAAAAAAATATTTTAAATATTCTATGATTTACTCCCGAAGTAGTAAACTCAAGAAATCTGCTCCTAAAGTAGCAAACTTAAAAATTTACTCCCGAAGTAGCAAACTTAGAAATATGCTCTCGAAGTAGTAAATTTTGAACTCTACTCCTTAAGTAATAAAACTTTGAACTCTACTCCGGAAGTAGTAGAACTTTGAAAGTAGTAAAACTTTAAACTTTACTCTTGAAGTAGCAAATCTGAAATTTACTCTCAAAGTAGTAAGATACTATAATTTACTCTCGAAGTAGTAAAACTTTGAGTTTTACTCCCAAAGTGGTAAATCTTTAAACTTTACTCCCGAAGTGGTAAAATTTTAAACTTTACTTATGAAGTATTGATAAAACTTTAAACTTTACTCCTGAAGTAGAAAGAATTGATAAAGTATCTGAGAAATATTCTGAAGCAATCTCTTCTTGTGCTTGAGAAAAATAATGAGCTATAGATGAACGTTGTATATCAAGCACATTCGAATAATCAGGTGTCATTCCTCGAAGTGAATGAAGATATACCACAACCTACCTCTGGAGAGATAAAATAACAAAAAAAAATATATGTAGTATAAAAGTCATTTCAACACGTACCTGTCGTACATAGAAACATCGTGAATAAGTTTACTACATATCATTCTAAGAAAAAAAGAAAGCATGGTAGAATGTTTTATACTATAACCATATTGATACATTATGGTTAGTAGTTATGATTTCCCCGAAGGAAATAAACATTAATATATTTCTTCTTGAAGGATGTGATTACTATGTGGTTACCGCTATGATACAAAATATTCAGATGTTAATGGCTAATCTCTCTTAAGGAGGCATTGAAATACTGAAGTTTTGAACTTAGTGTTTACTTTTCGTTATTTATGATTTGTTGTGTTGCTTGTTCTCATAATAAGTTGATATCAGCTAATGTTGGGATTGAATCTCCTAAACTCTGAAAAATATAAAAGGTGAATATGAGCCCGTTCACCTGTTATGTGATGTCTTAAATAAATGCATCGATAAGGGGGTCACATGTGCGATTATTGTCAATCTGCAGTTTAACATATACAAAGTTACTTGCTCAAAATAATTGAATTGAGAGCACAATTTTTAGATTATGTAATCAAGATAGTTCATCTTGTTAATGCTGATTTATATCCAAGCTGGTTGGCGTTGAATGCCTCCAATAAATAGCTATATTGTTGCTTATGAGAAAAAACTTCATGTGCTGATCTGAGATATGATAGGAGGCATTCCAGTTTCAGTTTCAGGCTGAGACTCAGTCTGAGCCTGAGGTTGATGTGCACTAGTGGGTGTGTCATCTATATTATCGTCTACATTAAATTATGATTCATCTACTTCATCATCTACTGGTATATCATTAAAAAGCATTTTCATAAATATTACTGAAATCAATCAAATCATCGGGACTAGTAATAGGATTACTAGAAGTACCCTTACCCTATTAACTCTACTAGAAGAAGCACCCTTACCCGTAATCAAAAGTTTAAATCATTCCATTTAAATTATACAAGTAAATAATTAAATAAAAGAAATTAAGTGTGATAATTAAAATTAAGTAACAATAATAATTTAAAGAAGGAACGAATATACAAAACGTCGACGTAACGTCGATGTGTAATCGAGGTTGAAAATTGAAATTTTGCTCGATGGATGATCCTCAAGCTAGTTGCCAACTTCACTCTCAATTTTTTAACTTTGATATAATATTTAATAGCAGAAAGATTTATAGAATTGTAGAAAGATAAATTGAGAGATTAGAGAGATGTTATGAAGATTTGTGAGAAAAAATGAAGAAGAAAATGAGTTATTTATAGTTGAAAAATAGGGTTAAAGTGTAAATATATTAACTTAGGAGTTAAAAATAAATATTAAGGGGGTAGGGGATTTATGGGGTGGGGGGCCAAAAATGGCCGTTATAGACGTTGCACAACAGCCAAAATTGAAATTTAGTTGTTGTTGCAACGATTATTTTTGCAAAGATGGAGGGGAACGGGATCAGGACGGTCCAGGGTCGAGATGGGTTGGGTCGAGATCAGGACGGTCTAGGGTCGAGATGGGTTGGGTCGGGATCAAGATGGACGGGACGAACCCAGGCCGCGTCCCGAGTTCGAACCCCGACTTTGATAATATTTTTTTACTTTGGGTGATCGGGCCGGGTCGGGATCGGGCCGACCCGACCCACTGGACAACTTTAGTTTCAACAAGGCTCGGTCACAGTTATTTTTGGAAGAAACACGGCATGATAAGCAGGATGAACGCAACCAGAAGGCATTATCGGTTGACACAACCGCCACTCCCGCAACCCCTACTGTCGTCTAACCACTAGTAGGGTGGCCGCGGTGGTGGCAAAGGTGTAAAGGGACACGGGAACGGTCGAGGTGGACGTGGCCGAGGGCGCGGAGGTAGGACTGGTCCGCAGCCCCACTAAATTGGGTTGGCCCAGGGCAGTGGCCTAGCACTGCACCATGGGCCTCTGCCCCAGTTTATTTTTCGCAGCAATACAGGCCCCCCTATAATTTTTAGACTGCCCAACCGAATTTCCAGCAACCCAGTTTATTGGGCCCTACCCCGGGTCACGATCCAACAGCGCAACCTCAGTCCCACTTAGCCCAGGCCCCGCAACAGCAGTTCCACGGCCTGGCTTCTTCTGATCTGGGACAAGCCTTCAGCACTTTGACTATGCAGCAACCTGATGAAAATTGGTACATGGATTCGGGAGCCACATCTCATCTCACCCGATCTGCAGGTAATCTCTTCCAACTATTTCATTTAAAGTCTCCTCAATTTATTACAGTTGGCAATGGTCACCGCATTCCAATTCAATGTTATGGTAACACTTACACTCAACCGCCACACCCACCCTTCTCCCTAAATAACGTCCTTTTTGCTCCAAACATCATTAAAAACTTAATCTCTATTAGGAAATTTACTTGTATCAATTCTGTGTCTGTTGATTTTGATCTATTTGGTTTTACTATGAAGGATCTACGTACGGGGGCACCTCTTACGAGATGCAATAGCACAGGGGACCTATATCCCTTCATACCCTCCTCCGCTGCCAGTTCCCGCTCACACACCTCCATCGCTGCTCTCTCTCATTCAACTTGGCATAATAGGCTTGGACACTCAAGAACTTCTGTTTTAAATTTTTTTAGAAGCAATAACTTTATTCGTTGTAATGGAAAACTTGCCCAAAACTGTGTTTCTTGTTAATTAGGCAAATATGTTCGCCTTCTGTTTAATTCATCAGTTAGTGTTACATTTGCTCCTTTTGATATTGTTCATGCTGATTTGTTGACATCTCTCATTACTAATTCTTTGGGTCATAAATAATATTTGGTTTTATTATATGATTACTCTCACTTTATATGTTTTTACCCACTAAAATTCAAGTCGAAAGTCTTTGCCAAATTTCTTGAATTTTACACGTTTATCAAAATACAATTTGAATGTGATAATGGCCGTGAATTTAATAATTCCGTATTTCAAAAAATTTGCACAAATAATGGCATGATTTTTTAATTTCCGTGTCCTCACACCTTTCCTCAGAATGGCAAAGCATAACGTATCATTCGCACCATAAATAACATGGTTCGAACTTTCCTATTTCATGTCTTTCTCCCTCCATCTTTTTGGGTCTATGCAGTCAAAATGATAGAATATGTCCTTAATATTTTACCTACTAGTACTATTCATAACATGACCCCAACCGAAATATTATATCGTCGGATCCCCTCCTATGATCACATTCGGATTTCGGTTGTCTTTGTTATCCAAATCTTGTGTCCACTGTCCTCCACAAATTAGCACCCTAGACCTCTCCATGTGTCTTCGTAGGTTTCTCGCCTAACCACAGGGGTTATTTGTGCTATGACGTGTCCACTCGTCAAATTCACATATCTCATCACGTCACGTTTGACGAGACCAAATTCCCATTTTCGAACATCTAAAAATTTCAAAAAACGGACTACACTTTCCTTGACAAGTCTGACCTCTCTCCAGTCATCCTCCACGAATTGTGTTAGTCCACCGCCGTTAACCCATCTCCGCCACCTACTGCCGCCACCACAGAACGCAACAATGCGTCTCTACCACCCGCCTACTCTTCGTCACCATCACCGCTGATTGCCATTACCACCAACAATCGGCCCAATATCTTAGCACCATCTTCGGTTATCGTCCGCACTTCTGTGTTGCCACCACAACCCCAACGCCACCCTGCAACCACACCAGCCACTGAAAATCCAAATCATACCACCATAGTCCCACCACCAAACCAGAATAATGGTCCATCCCCACCACCGACACCGTACCCCACATCATCAACCTCCCCCGGTCATGATCTACCCAAATCAAAAACACAACACAACCCCACCACTGTTTCCAATCTCGACCCACCCAGATCGGTACCACGCATACCCGTCACTATACCTAGTTCACAAATCGACACCCAACAAACAGAGAACCAGACTCGACACTCGATTCCAAACCCAAACAGAGAACCAGATCCGACACCCAGTAAACATGCTCAACCAGCACCCTCGCACCATATGGAAACCCGTGCCCAACACGGGATTTTCAAACCCAAAGTCCAATTTAACCTATCTACACAAAACATATCCCCAATTCCCAAAAGCCTAAAATTAGCCAAACTAGACCCAAATTGGAATGCGGTCATGTATGAGAAGTTTAATGCTTTAACAAAACAACATAATTTGGATTTGGTTCCTCGACTGGAGTGGGTGAATGTGATTCGATGCATGTGGCTTTTTCATCACAAATACAGAGACAATGGTGACTTACAGAGATATAAGGCGAGACTTGTGGCTAATGGTACTAATCAGCATGAGGGCATAGATTGTGGTGAGACATTCAGTCCGGTTGTTAAACCGGCTACCATTCACATAGTTCTGAACATTGTTATGGGTAAGCATTGGCCTATTCATCAGCTCGATGTGAAAAATGCATTTCTACATAGGGATTTAAAAGAAACTGTTTACATGCACCAGCCGCCTGGTTTTGTCCATCCAGCAGCCCCACAGTATGTATGCTGTCTTCGTAAGTCACTGTATGGTTTGAAACATTCCCAGAGCGTGGTATGAGCGTTGTGTCAGGTACATTATGCAAATTGGGTTTGTCTGCAGTAAGTGCGATAATTCTCTATTTATTTTTCATCGGGGTAGTAGCACCGCTTACTTACTACTATATGTGAATGATATTGTTCTCACTGCCTTATCAGATGTGTTGAAAAATGAGATTATTGCATTGCTTAAGATCGAATTTGCTATGACTGACTTGGGGAAGTTGAGCTATTTTCTGGGAATTTCAATGACTCGCTCTGCAGATAATATGTTTTTATGTCAACGCAAGTATGCAGAAGAGATAGTGTACAGGGATAAAATGGCAAACTACAAGATCAAATCCACATCGGTTGACTCTAAATCAAAGCTTAGTGTCGTTGATGGTAATTCAGTGGCCGACCCCACTCTTTAGAGGAGTCTTGCAAGTGCACTATAGTATCTTACATTCACCACGCCTGACATTTCTTATGTCGTTCAGCAGGTGTGCTTATTCATGCATGCCCCCAGGGAGCCTCATTTTACTACCCTTAAGTGTATCATTTGATACGTTAAGGGTACAATTGACTATGGCTTTCACTTATGTCTGTCCGGACACACGACACTCCACATCCGGCTACTGTGTGTTTTTAGAAAATAATCTCATATCTTGGTCTACCAAGAAGCAAGCCACATTATCCCGGTCGAGTGCAGAAGCAGAGTATAGAGGAGTTGCAAATGTTGTTGTTAAGATCTGTTGGCTCCGAAACCTTCTTTTAGAGCTTCAGTGTCTCTTGCGTAAAGCGTCTCTGGTGTATTGTGATAACATATCCGCCATATACTTATCTCATAATTCGGTTCAGCATCAGCGAACCAAGCATATTGAGATGGATATTCACTTTGTTCGTGAGAAGGTTGCCCTCGGTCATTTTACGGTCTTGCATGTGCCTTCTTCCTATCAGTAAACGGATATCTTCACGAAAGGTCTTCCTAGA